>CM042050.1:42202500-42485000 GCA_023525745.1 Arctium lappa | reverse complement strand
TTCATATTTTTAAACAGAAGAGAAAGGAAATGAAAGATGTCATTTTTATCAAATATACCTTTATAAAAATAATTGGATAATTTTATAATCTATACTATATTATAAAGATGACATAAAAAACTCTTAAAAACAAGTCTTAAAGCTTAATGTACAACTATTTAATGTTAATTACTTAAAAAACAACCATTAAAGCTGTATGTACTACACTTAATGCTATTTATTAATTTTAACTCTCCTAAAATTATTTCCCACTTTAACTCCCCTAAAATAACTCTCAGCATAATTAAATATAGAATAAAAATCAGATTTTAAATATAAAAATATAAAATATGATTAAAAAAATCTAACAGAATATTTTATAAAAAAAATTATATTATTAAACCAAAATAAATTACATTATATTATTAAGTCTAAATTAAACAAATTTATATAAAAAAATCATTATCAATCTCTCATAAATCACAACCAACCAAAATCGTAATGTAAATCGACAAAAAATAGAAAATAAAATGAAACGTTAAAATCGTGATGTATTTAGCGGTATTGCGCGAGTACATTTCTAGTTTTAATAATTTCAGTAATTTTTTAAAATAGTTTTAATTTTTTTCATTTAGTTCCCTTTCTATTTGGAAGGAAAATTATATTTCTTTTATTCCGTTTCCTTTTAATTTCTCTCCTAAAAATAGTTTCGAGAACACAACGTCAATGTTGAAAGTAAATAAATCTTGAAAATTAAACTTCGTTTTCAATTCCTGCTTCTAATAAATTCTTTAGTTTCCCCTAAATTACACCCCCATCACTGTTCTACGGATGTGATCTTCTCCAATTGAAAGGTATTTTGATTTTGATTTTGATTTTGATTTTGATTTTAAATTTATATTTTCTTTTTCAATTCATAGATCGTTTATGAACTAATTGATTGTTGTGTTCTACTTCAATCTTGATTGTGGCTGTAATTCATTTTGTTTCTTCGATTTTTTCCTTAGTTGAGTCGGTTTTTGTTGATCAATTTGTTCTTGTTAGGGTTTAATTTGGGTAATCGATTTGAAATTTTTTCTATGGCTTGTGGGGAACGCTAATCCGGATCAAGAAGGATAGGATCCGACGGCTATTAATTGCTTATTTTCTGTTGGTTTTAGTTTGTGTTTTCGTTAAAATTTATGAGTACTTTTATGCTTAAGAATGGTATGCCTTGTATGATGAATTCGTACATGGTTGATTGGCTATCTTGAAGTTGTTTTGAGAATGGTGAAAATTAGGGTCAACTTTGGGCAATAGGTATGAAGAGTTGAAGAAAGTCTTTAAAGATTTTGTTTGATTTGTTCTTTGAATTTTGGATTATTTGTTTGATTTTGATCTTCTTGTTAGTGATGGGTTTTCAAGAAAAGGGTTTAAAGAACAAACATGTTTGGAGGGAAGGAAAGAAGCAACAATTTCGATTTTAGATAGTGATATTGATTCTGATCAAGATTCATATATTTTATCACCATTAGAGGGTATTTAAGAAATTTGATGAATAGTCAAACACGTGCATGCTGACCATCTGTTTGAATGGAATGTGTGTTTTAATTGCTTGCGTTGCCGAATGTTGTTCTAAGCAGGATTGATCATTCGGTGTATTTAATGATGCATCTCTATATGACATCTTACGAGTGAGTAGGGGTTGTGTTAAGATCGATAATATCGTACACGAAACAATAATAGTTTTCAAGAAAACAAAAAATGGAACACAAAAGGTTTACTTGGCTGAACAATTTGCATTATGGAAAAAGAGAAAGCGAATTCATTTTGGGGCTGTGTTACCACCTTAAGATTTAGTTGGGGGTAGATGTATGAAGTGCAAAAGAGTTAGTTGAATCTTGAGTTAAGCACATACCGATTCACATTATATTTTATATTGACCCAGACGAGTCAACCGTTTTTTGATTCGAGCTGGGTCGTTTAAATTCATCTCAAATTTAATCTCAGCCCTTTAAATTCATTTTAACCCCACGTTCTGCTCTCCATGTATCTCCCTACCTCTCTCAATCACACTAGCAATCGACAAAAGAACTCTCAACAATTCTCTGTCACTCGCAATTTTGGGATGAAATCCGTCTTGATTCCAATCTAAGCACAGTTCCAATTTCAATTTCAGTTTCAGTTTTCAATTTCGAACCATCTTGATAGTCACTGAGATTAATGACAGGTTTTGCTGGACTCATACCTTTTCGTTATAGGAAATGTGGAATCTTTGATTTTGGTCGTCTATGTTGGTATTTGGTAATGCGTTTTCGTAATCTGAGAGTCATTTGAGTGTGTCTCAATGGTATGCTCCCTAGGAGGTGGGCAGATGACAACCCTTCTGGAAGGAGGTAGGGAGTACCTCACAATTCTATCGTCATCATCATTATATTTCTTCTTATTTGTTTGAATTATCCTATTCTCCCATGGTGATCTACTTGTAATAATATGGGGAGAGGTGATGGCTAGAAAGCCTAAGGGGTAATTTAATTGCTTGCCTCTGTGAACTATGGATTATAAGTCGAGGTGGGCATAGATTCTAAGCAGATTTGAGCATGCAACATATGATGTTTGGCTGAAGAGATTTAGTTGCTTCAGGTTGTTGAAAGGAGATTGATGAATCACCTCAATACATTATAATCTATGTTTATTTGTAGTGCCTTTGTAAAAATAACAAATGAGTTTTCTTTATATGAAATTAAGAGACTAACTTTGTATTTTCTTATATCAGCGCTTTGACATTGTTCATGCTATGGAAATGAGTGAATTCGAATACATTCAAAATACATGAAAGTAAAAAATGAGACAAACCGGTTTTGATTGTTTTAGAGAGGAAGATTGCGGTTTATGTTCGTCGAAATAGATTCAGAAAGGAGGATGCAGATGAGGTTGGGAGTAGGGTTTCTTTGATCAATGACAATGGGAAGAGTTGGAGCTGCTGTAGATACTGAATTTCTCCATGTCGGAATAGGTAAAACTTATAAAGCTTCAGTTTATTGTTGGTTTTATGTTCTGCTTCTATGGACTGTCGTTTTGTGTTATGATAGTTTGATTACAAAATCTGCACAAAACACTTGAATTCTCATCTTTTAGCTAATCTTGCAGCCACCCCAACTCTTGCTTTTCTGTGTTTTGTTGCTTTAAGGGGGTGTTACTGGTATTCGTGTTATGTGTTCTGATCTTCAAGAACCATGCAGGATGTCTTAAAGTGATTCCATATAGTGAGGCTAATGCTGTCAAGAAGTGCAGTCGTTTTATTCTTTAATTCATTACGAAGTTGTAATCGTTTACAGCAACAACACCATTACTAATATGTATAAACACTAACAGAATTCCAGTTGATGCTATAGTTTCTACAAAGTTTTGATGAAAGAGGAACAAAGTTTTGATGTAAAAGATGAAGAAATAGGAAAATATGAGGAGAGTAAGCATTGATTGTGTAAATTGGTTGTGTTTTAGAAGAAAAGCCCCCCTGATTAGCTGCATGCAGTTGTCTAAAAAGATTCTGAATGGAGGATTCTATTGAATGATTTTATATTTTTTAAAAATTAACCATTTTTGGACTTTCCTAGAAAGGTTAGGAGCTCTAACATATGTTATTTAGATGTTGTTGAGAGAATCTAGCTGATAAGATAGACAGGGAAGGTAGCGTATTATTTTTCTAAAAAAAGTTGATAATCCTAGAGTTACTGGTAAAGGACACCGAATGCATGATATTATTTAAAAATAATAATATGATCAAGCTTGTCTTACTTTTTAGATTCGACGAACAATTTGGAACACATGATAATATCTGCAAGAATAATCCATAATCACTCAACAAAATGATGAAAACCTTTTCGTTGTAAACACAATGTTTCTTTGGCATCTTCAAATTCCACCCATTTTCTCTCTCTCACGATTTACTGAGGGTGATATCATACAATTGGAACCTATCTCTCTCTCTCTCTCGATCTTAATCTACTCTGTTAAAATATTTCATACATTTAATAAAATACTATTTCTCTTTTCTAAACATTTTTTTCGAAGTTTTATATTTCATACATTTAATAAAATACTATTTCTCTTTCCTAAACATTTTTTTCGAAGTTTTGTCGGTGTGAATATAATAAAAATTATAAAAATATTTATCTCTCGTGATAATCAATTTTGGGGAGTTTTCCAAATTTGGAGGATTTCACACACACACTCTTACTTCCTAACTTGCCCAAAATCTCCATTTTTTTTCCATTTTGGAGAATATGTTGGAGATGCTTTTATTATTACTCTCTTGATGAAGACGTTTGTTAAATCTTTTTAAATTGTTGATGTCAAGTTGAATGGCATGCAGAAGTTATGATTCAAGTGACATAGAAAACCTGGGAAACAACATGTATGTCGAAAATGTAGTTGATTGTTTAAGGCCATATTTGGCAACCATAAGCTAACTTATTTTGTGAGCTTATTGAAAGAACTCCGTTTTGTTAGCCATATTGGGTTTTTTCACTTATGCCCTTCAAAAATTTCCAATTAATTTTTCGACATGTCCTTTAAGTCATTTTACAGTGTTATCTAGCTTATTTATTAATTTTTTACCAAACATGACTAATTTATTAACTAACTCAGGAGCGGACCTACCCTTAGGGGTATGGTTGCCTACGAAACCACAAAGTCCACGGGTTAAATGTAATTCAATTAGGTTCTTAAATGTGAAACCATAAGTTTTTCTGGATGAAACCATGAACATTAAGACTTCAGGGATTTATATGAAAAATTATGAAATAAAAACTCCAAATGTCTATTTAGTGATACTATAAAAAAATCTTGGATCTGCCTCTGAGCTAACTTATTGGCCCGTTTGCCAAACATAGCCTAAAGTTGTGGAATTTAGGCTAAAGATACCAATCTCTTTAGTTGTAAAGAGTTAATAGCAGTGTTATTTGCAATATAAGGCAAAGTTCTTCTGAATCAGACATTGATTCAGAAAATTTGAATCGGTGTGGTGATGATCATGAACGTAATTTTTTATTTATTTATATATGGACTTATCACCTTAATACTGATATATTTGACTTTACATGGAATACAAATGGTTTTCACAACATGGATATCAACTGGTATTAATGGTTTTAGTCACTGTAGCTTATAGTTTCCCTTTATTTATGCAAGCGAGGAGGCGGAGAGGTCGAACGCCTACTCCAGGGAAGTATCTTGGGCCGAAGAAGGATCATGGTAAGTTGGTCTACTATTTTGATTTGGATACTTTTTCTGTTTTAGCATAAGGGCTGTTTATTACCTGCTTACTGCCTCTTACCCTGGTCAGAGGCGCTACGTTTTACCAAAAACCTTCTTACCGGTCTATGATGCTGACCTGGTAAGCTAAGGGAGGGACTCTTAAGATAAGGTAATTCAAGGTGGTGACTCTTGCCGGTAAACACGTGGTAAATGGCCCCTCACTCCGGTCAGAACCTGGTTAGCGCTTACCCACTTTCTGTTGGTAAATGACCCCTAAAACTTTCATATGTTAAGTTTTTTGAGGCTATGATGTATCTGGTTGATGAATTTAAGTCTGGCTTATCGACAAATCTTTTTGAATCGGAATGGAGGCAGTGTTACATATATGATATCCTACTTTCCATGTTTCTGCTTGAGAATTATTCAAGTACTTGTGGTCGTCGTATGCAGTTTGAGATTGATATTAGATGCGTAAAAGGTTTCGAAGTCAAAAAAGTGTTGGAAGATGGGAACTGTCTGTTTCGTGCTGTTGCAGATCAAGTGCAGATCAAGTGTATGGTGAATCTGAAGTGTATGATTTGGCTAGGCAAATGTGCATAGATTACATGGTATAGTGATTCTTCTTGACTTTTCATAGTCAAAGTGTCATTTTGAGCACTTATGCTTTTAAAATGCTCACATTTTTTCATGATGTTTATCCTTAAATAGTGCTTAATACAAAATACTTCTTATGTGTCTATTTAATCAATTGAATGATATATAGAAATTTGAAAACCAATAAACATTCATGTTAACTATTAGAGTGGGTGCAAGCTAACACTTTGATAAGGATAGAAAGCTTCTAGCAAATGAAACTTAGAGCCTGTTTGTTAGCAGCTTAATGAGACTTGCAACTTATTCGCTTAGCTATATACATGACTGTTTCAAAGTATAGCTTAATGATATAGAAAGTGGTTTAATTAATAAGCTTCTAGGGGGAGCTTTATGTGGAAAGAAAGCTAAGTTTTTTCCAAGCTTGCACCTCCCAATTAAAATACACGCTCCATCGTCTAAACAAAAACTTTCACAATCTATACATACAGATAGATCCACACATACTTTATATATCAATTGAATAAATTCGTGTTTGGTGACTTCAGTGAAGCATGTTTTGGGAGAGATTTATCTTTGTGTCGATATATAGAAGTTGCATTGAATATATTTTTTTCCCAAGGTCTAGGTACCTTGATATTTTTGGTGTTCTTTTTTAAAATTATTTTGTGTCACTATTTGGGGCAATTTTATTGTTCATTAAATTCATATGCTCTTTGTCTTGAATTATATCCTTTTTGTGAATTTGGGATCACATGCTTAAATTTCTTGAACGTAGTACTCAAACTCGAGCTTAGGGCGATTGTTTCCTAATTTTTCCACAACTCTTGTGCACCATGATCCAGATCACATAGTCCAGATCATGATGCGTTTGTGCACTAGATCACCAATAGCAGTGACAGTTCTTTATGAAGAAAACACATGAAATGAATGGCAGAAACAGGAATAACAAACAATAGCATGTTGAGTCAGGTTTAAAACTAGGGTTTATATCCTTACATGTTTAAGTGGCATTATTCCATTTTTTTGATACCATCTTCTTCACTAGCGTTATAAAAGCAACATAGGTATATATATATATATATATATATATATATATATATATATATATATTATATATATATATATTACATATAATTATTTATATATATCTATACTACTTTAATATACATTTAGACAAAAAGTCTTAAGTGCAACTTAGAAAGCCTAAGGTACAATAATTTTATGCATAAAATCCAAAATCTCTTAAATTACAACTTAACATGCCTAAGGTACAAGTTAAAAGTCTTTTGGTTTACACAAGACAAAAAAAAGGACAACCTCTATGCATCCATCCACCTACTATCCTGTTCATGTCTTATCTTGATTCAAAATTTTCTTTTCAACTCAAAATTTCAAATTTCAAATCAAGATTCTCCAGGTTTCTAATTCAGAAACTCAAAATCATTAGGTTTCATGCTTCACCCCAAATACATCTAGATTTGCTTTCTTGGGAATTTAATTTATTTTATTGGAATTTGCAGGTACTCAATTTCACCAGTTTTCTTTTAATACTCAAAAATTGTGATAGAAGTTTGCTAGGAAATGTTCGATTTAGGTTCTTCGAACGTGATAGAATTTTTTGTATACAATCAATTGGTATTTGTGTTGTGAATCGTTCGATTTAGGTTCTTCGAATCTGATGTGGTTCCTTTTCGTTTTTTAGGTCTCGAAAAAAAGGGGATCATCATCACCATGGATACGACCCTGAAAATTTGAAAAGCTCTTGTAAGTATACCAGTCTCTTCATCTATACAATTAATTTCCTTTTAATATGTTGTGAAATGTTCGATTTGAGTTCTTCTAACGTGATAGAAGTTTGTTTATACAATCAGTTGGTATTTATGGTAGAATCAATATACATTCATCTATATATGGTACTGATTTTTTGTTCTTCAGTTTTGTAAGAGTGCCAAAAAAAATTCTCCATTGGTTTTTTCTCCGGTCGATTCCGACTACCAAGACAACAATTGATTCTCCCAAGACAACAATTCAAATTTCAAACTTGATGTTTCCATGGCAGACATTCTATAGCTCTAACGGGTATGGATTTTTGGATACATGAGCTTCAATAGATATGGATTTATTGATACAGGAGCATCTATGGGTATGCATTCTCACTTTTCTTAATTTTCTTTTATAACATCGATTTCAGGTTTCTTAACATGTGAGGAGTTGGGGCTTGGGGGTTTCAATTCCTCTGTGAAGTTGTGGGTTTTGTTACGTGTATTGCTTATCCCCAAATCTTACATCTTGGTAGGGGCAATCAACAATTGTTTAATCTTACATCTTTTTCTCCCTAGTTTACCATTATATACCAAGTAGGGATGTACATAAAACCGTTAACCCGCGAAACCCGACCAACCCAACCCGCTCCCAACCCAATTAAACCCAACCCGCGAAACCGCTAATTAGAAGGGTTGAAATTGGGTTGGGAAAACTCAACACAACCCAAATTAACTTTAAAACTTATGGATTATAATTTATAATTGGATGATCGTAATTAGAGTTGTAAACGAACCGAACGTTCAAGTGAACCGTTTGGCGGGAAGTTTGTTTATGTTCGTTCATTTAATAAATGAACGAACATGAACACATTTTTTTGTTCGTTTAGTTAAATGAACGAACATGAACAATGGTCTCGTTCGTTCATTTATGTTCGTTCGTTTGCATTCGTGTATGTTTGTTTACGTTTGTTTATGTTCGTTTACGTTTGTTTATTATATAAATATATTTATATATTGTGACATTAATATGTAAAATCATTAAGAAAATTGAATTTTTAGAATTCTTTTTTTATCGCTCATAAGTTTACACCGTTTTTCATTTTGTTATGTTAGTTTTTAGGAACGGAATGATGAGTAATGATGATTGTTTTTTGTTCATTTATGTTCGTTCGTTTATGTTCATTTAAATTTATTTATGTTCGTTCGTTTATGTTTGTTTCTCTGTTACAAATGCACTAGATGAAACTTCAATGTGATGAAAAATGTATATTTTATTTTTCACCCCATTCGAATTATTGTCATTGAAGTGAAGTATTGTTGACTGTATACATTAATTTTTTAGAGGCGTACGAATACATGACTTCACAACAAGAGAAGGGGAAGTTTAAAAGTGGAAAGGCTGAGATGTAGTAGTTACATTACTATGTGCATTCCAGGAAAATCACTCAAGGAGGGATTGTGTCGTAGCCTTTTGACAGGCTACTCGCCATCATGTTGCACAGGTGCCATCTTTTTATTTATTAATATGGCCGGTTTATACGTAATTATCTTTGATCCTTCTTGTGAGGTGGACATGAATTCTATTTTGGTTTTCCTCTCTACTCTCTAGAGCAGTTGGATTTCTTTCGCAGGGGATTTAAAGTTCTTGAAGCAGTTGACCTTGTCATAAGTTTTGTTGCATAGAAGCACCAGATTGATTACCAACAGAGTAAACTTGACAATGGGAATGCTGGGAAGGGTGAAGGAATGAACAACTATGAGAGCATCGATGAGAACTGTCTAGCCATTTTGACCATTGTTCAAAAATTACTACTATCGTGCATACTTTATATCCATTTTTGGCTTTCAAAATTACATTTGAAACATAAGGAAATATAGATTAACTCTAAAAATGTGAGTACCAGAAGCAAGGCATTGTGAGTGGCATATTTTGTAGAAACATTACAGAAAGTGATTGTCAAACCTATGATCTTTTAAGTTTGGTGTTTGGAAAGCCACCATGAGTGCCACACTATCATCTGTAAATGGTATACAAACCCAATGATATCTCAAAGACATTTTTATGATATTTGTTCTTGCTATTTCTAGCTCCTATATGTGAAACTTCGTATTAAAACAAATTATAACATGAATATTGCAATATAATTGGATAAAAAGGGTCGTTTCTCTCATCGGGAAAAGAAGATGATGGTGATGATGCAACCAAGAACTGTTGATAAGTGTATCAATATTATCTTTCTACGTCTATTTTAACTTTTCTGAATTACATGGATTTATTGTGTTTTCTAAATCACATGGATTTTGATTGATCGTTGTTTATTTGGTGATTTATTTTGATTGTTCGTTGTTTGATGTCTGCATTAGGTTTTTGTGCAATTGATGGATATTGTGACAAGAGTTAATGAGGCGCTGGTTCAATCAATGAGGAATTTAACGAGGTGTTGGTTCGATAAATGGATGGAAACTAAAGAATGTTGGTTTGATCAATGGCCTGAAGTTAACGAGGTGCCGCTCCGAGTTATTACAATGGTTGCCTCCATTCTCGAGTTTGGTCTGCTACAACTTACTCGGTCTTCAAGAAATGTCGAGTTTGGTCACCTTCATTTATCGATTCCGTTATACATAGACAATTCTTGCTTCTTCGTTTTCATCGGCCGTCTTCAAGAAATGTCGAGTTTGGTCGCCTCCATTATGGACTTTTCCCTATTTTAAATGTATCTCAATGATCTATGTTTTTTATTTTACAATATGATTTTACACCCCGCTGCATTGCACGGGTACACAACTAGTATATATATATGTGTGTATATATTTATTTATTAATCTATATATTGATTTATTTATTTATATATTTATATATTTATAAATATTTAATTATATATATGTATTTATTTATATTTATATCTATATATATATAATATTTATTTATGTATTAAAATATAAATATATATATATATATATAATTACATATAATTATTTATATATATATATATATGTAATTATATAATTACATATATATATATATTTAAATATATATATATATATATTGATTTATTTATTTATATATATATATATGTAATTATATAATTACATATATATATATATATATATATTTAAATATATATATATATATTGATTTATTTATTTATAAATATTTAATTATATATATATATATTTATTTATTTATTTATATCTATAGTGGAAGGATATTTTGCAACCCTTAAAAAGGTTGCAACCCTTGCAACCCACATCTTAACCGTTGGATTCATGATCCGACGGTTATTTTATTTTTATTTTTATGTTTTTTAATTAAAAATATTAGGCCTCATATCTATTGTAACCGCCGATCATGAATCCGACGGTTAAGATGTGGGTTGCAAAGTTTGCAACCTTTTTAAGGGTTGCAAATTAAACAACCCCTATATCTATATATATTTAAATATTTAAGTTTATATATATTTAAGTATTTATAAATATATATATATTTAAATATGAATATATATATATATATATAATTACATATAATTATTTATATATATATATATATGTAATTATATATATATTTAAATATATATATATGTATATTTAATTATATATATATATTTATTTATTTATATCTATATATATTTAATTAATTATATATATATATATTTAGATATATATATTTAATTATTTAAATATTATATATTTATAAATATTTAATTATATATATATGTATTTATTTATTTATATATTTATTTATTTATATCTATATATATATATATAATATTTATTTATATATTAATAATTATATATGTAATGGGCAAAGTTTTGGCATATGCTCTTTATATATAATTATTTGTATGTAATTAATTATAAATATATATAAACGTAAATATATATATATAAATAATTAAGTATAATTAAACCCTAAATATATATAATTAAATATATTTATTTATTTAAATAATTATATATATATATATATATATATATTTATATATATATATATATATATATATTTAATTATCTATATATATTTATATCAAAAATATGTTAGTTAAAATTTAAACATAAAATAGTCATATCAACAATAGTAGGAAGGTAATGCACATATATTATTTCATCACCTTGAATTCGCAGATTTGGCCCTTATAACTTTATGTTTTTTACAAAAAAAAAAAAAAAGGAAAAACAAAAAGAATTGTAAAATTAGACAGAAAATGTGATATGACGAAAATACCCCTGACTTTAACCAAGTTTTTTAACGAAGTTAGTGAGGAGGTCCTCCTTTCAGAGCAAATACCAAACCTCAGGGACCACTATTTGAGATACGGAAGTATAGGTCCTCCTTTCAAAGAAAATACGAAACTTTAAGGACCAACAGTGAACTTTACTCTATATATATATTAAAAAATTTAAGAAAAATGGATAAAAAGACTAAATTGTCCCTCAATCTAACATGGATAAAAAGACTAAATAGTCACCAATGACCACTTTAAGATCAAAATGTAAACCACAAGGATGATTTTTAGACTTATTAAAGTTCAGGTCCTACTTTCAGTCTTTTCAGTAAACCTCAAGGACCAAAATTAGAGTTTAATATATTATTTATTGCTCCCCTTAGTGATGGCCAAAAACTAGGCTTGGGTTGGGCTGGGGCGAACCAAAACGGGCTCCGGGCCCAAACAGTAACCTCATGGACCAGGCCAAGCTTAAACCGGCCCAGGCCAGGCCGGATTTTAACCAAATATCGATGGATCGGTTAAGGGTTTAGGTGAACCGGTCCTTCGGCCGGCCCTTCTTATTTTTTTTTAAATTAATTTTTTATAATATAATTAAGTATATAATAAACTTTAAAAATAGGTTTAATTATATCAATTAATAAACTTTTAAAAACTTTAATTATACCAATCATTAAACTTGAAAAAATAAAAATTGGATTGGATTACTCAAATACTAGAACTTGCGAGTATAGAACTAGAGATATTAAAAAATGTTCGGCCATTTTGAGAGTAGAGAGTAGAGAACTAGAGATATTAGAACTTGTGATAAACGAATATAGTGAGAAATGAGAATTGTATGCGTTTTTTGCGTTATGTAAGTTGATGTCTAACTCCATAATCCACAATAGGTTTTTTTTTTTTTTTTTTTGGGGGGGGGGGGGGGGGTATTGGACAAAAAAATGGCTATAATTGTGAAAAAAAACGGGTAAAAAACGGCAATAAAACAGCTAGTTTTTTGAAAAATCGGATTTCAGGAGGGGTCGGGCCGCCGAATGCCCGAATCCTCCCAAATGTCGAACCGGTCCTAGATTTCAGGCAGTCCTTTACGGGGCCGGGCCAAGCCGCGGTTAACCAATAGAGCCTTGCATCATTGGTTATACCTTGCAAGAAACATAAACTACAAACCAATAGATTTTTACGTCTTGCTAATTACTCAATGTTGTTCATTTTTGATTGAATTAACTCAAGAAAATTCATAAAAATATCAAGAAAAAGCACAATAAGAACATGAAAGCTAACCTTCTTTTTAAACATGAGTGGACCTTATTTTTCTTACTCCTGATGGATTTATGTTTGTCATAACTCTTAGCTATGCTTGAGGATCCAACTATTTCATATTTTGTATCTACAAAATCACATGCCATTTGTAGAATGCACAAAGAATATCATGATGTTAAATTTTTGGGCCAAAGGCCATGTGTTCATACTAATTATTATAAAACTTAACAATATTTATAGTACAACCTTTTAGTAAGCGTAGGAAAGTTAATTTGGGTTCAACGGAACTTCACCCATTTCTGAGCATAACGAAGAAACTCATCAATGTGTCATGTGATGTGACTATTTGTTCTGGCATACTACATGTTAGCCAATTTAACGTTTACATTTATTTCCTAGTTCCTATAGAACGTAGGATTTTAATGAATAAAACCATTTTTCAGTAACAAACAAGTAATCAAGCACTAATATTTAAAATGGTTGAAAAGTTTAGTATTCAAGTCAAAATCAAAACAAATGGAAGAGAAGGATCGAAGACTAAGTACCATAATGAGAAATCCAACTTCAAATAATAACATAGAAGTAAGAACACAATCTAAACACATAATCATGCAAAATTTAAGGACCATTAAAAATAAAAATCAAGAAGAATGAAATATGGTGCGAATAGAAACAACCCAAATTACATTCAAGAGTAAATCGAATAAACATGAAAGTCAAGATACACATGATAGACCAACGTTGCACATAGTACTTGATAAGTCAAAAATTAGAGAAGCATGGTATGGAAAATCAACAATAATCTTAAAATTAAGCAAGCCAAATCATCACACAAAATCCATGACCATTTATACACAAAGAAATGTGAAAATGCCGCAGAAAAGAATAATCAAAATCAAATAATAGCATAGAAGTTTGAACACAATCAAAACATAATGGAAAACTTGGTACAAAGGAAACCTTAGTACATTGAAGGTTAAAACAAAGAAGAATGTAATGATTATGCATAAACACATCTAATTATTACAAACTTAAAATCTAAGCATATTTATGACCTACAACACAAAATGGAAAACTTGGTGCAAGGGCAATCTCACTACCAAAAAAGAAAGAAGGAGAAAAAGTGTGGAAGTGAAAACCGTCAAAAACAAATATGCATACACACAAGCACGTTATCAAAATTTAAAATAAGATATGCATACAAGCCAAGAACAACATAAAAAGAAAATTTAAAAACAACATCGAGAAAAAGTTGCACATAGACAAAAACATGTTACAAAATTTTTATAAAAGTCAAATTCAAAAATATTAGAAAGGTTTTGCGTATATACTATCTCATCACAATGAAAATGGAAATGGAAATCAAAGGCATCTACAAGTCAATAAATACAAAAACGAAATAGATTCTTCATGCATAATTCCATTTATGTAAAATACCAACAATGGTAACCTACCGTAATGCAAATTAACAAGAAGGATAAAGTCAAAACCAAGACAAGTATGAAAAATACATTACTAATTAGAAAGTCAAAAGTGAAGTTATGAATTCAAAGCGAGAAGAATAGAAAGTTTTGCCCATAATCAAGATCAACAATATAAAGTGCAAACTTGAGTTCACAAAAACCTTTTTTTTTAAGCGGTAGCATGAAAAAAAAAAATCTAATGATGCTCAATTGAAGATGAATCAAGATAAATTAATTCAACAACTAATCACAATTTAAATTAAAAATAAGACAACAAATATTGTAAGGCTCAATTGAACTCAAGTTACAAGTGTTGTTGCTTACACCAAGAGAAATACGTGTTACGTATGGATGTGCATGTCGTTAAGATAGGAGAGCGGGAGATAGAGGGTGAGAGATCATACCTTAAATTGTGAGCAATTGAAGAGAACTTTGATGATTTGTAGAAATCCTCATATTCATATTGGAAATAAACTTGACAAGAGGGAACATGTGGAAGCACTCAAGTAGTTAATATATGGACTAAATAAGTTGAAGGATAACTACCCATGTATCTTGATAGCAGGGGAAAAGAAAAGCAAAGAGAAGATTAACATCCCGTGGTTAACTTACCAAGCTTCATTTAGAAGAGCTATAATGCCATGTGGTTTCTATGTAAATAAGAGAGAATCATCTTAACTGAAATGATGTGAAACATCAGTACATAATGGACATGTCATCTCGAGCTAAACCATAACAATACACAAAGAGAATCAGGCACAAACGTGAGCAAGAATCAAGAAACTAAAAGAAACCCTAAAAGATACACAAGCTAGTCTATCCCTCGATATAATACCAAAAAAAAAAGTAAACTATTTGAGACCACTCTGGAGTAATAGACGTCTGTTCGGCTTGTTGGTTTGTATGTGTTTGGAGAATGGAGGTGATCAAGTGAAATGATTGATTGTTTTTTATAAATATATTTGATTTGAACTAGTCGTGACCTGCACGATGCAACGCGATTCTATGTAACCGCTTCTTGCTCTTACTTTGGCATGTAGCTTTTAAACAAATCCATATCTTTATCATCTACATAATAGGATTATGATGATGCTTCTAACTTGTAAAATCAGTCACCATAGAGCATAGACAATATTGTTGATTAATGAAAGTGAAAATTCACAGGGTTATATGGAACTTACACACAATAAAAATCATTCCTACACTAAGTTTCCTTGGCCCATAATACATATGCGCACAAGCATGGGATGTAGATATATATACATTGTTCAATACAGTACCATGAAATCAAAAACAAAATCTTCTCTTAATACCAACGACAAAATGGGCTTTTAAGTCAAAGAGTTAAGCACATTTGTAGAAGCCTCTCACTCTAGAGAATTAGCACATTAATTCTGGAGAATTACAAAAAAGGAAGGGGGTGCATGGTACATCGTTACATGTGCTTGTCGAGTAAAAGTGCCTAAATTCTCATTTCTCAATGTGCACTTTATAATATATGAAAGTTTGAAAGAGTTCAGCCATAAAAATGAAGGGACCATTTACCGGGTAAGCGCTTACCGCATAAGCGCCGGCAAGAGAAATTACCCTTAATTACCTTATCATTAACATTTTTGGTCATCAAAATGGATTGGTGGTAAGCGTCTTAAACCCCGTAAGTACTTATCGAGTAAGAGTCTTTTTCCTCATTTACCAGACTCTCGATCCTTGGTCGATATCAATGTCATGCTCAATCGGTAGGGAAGTGAAATTCCATAAGCGCTTACCCGGTAAGCATTTAGTAAATGGCCTCTAAGAAAGCTTGTAACTTAAAGGATTGTCTTGGGCACGATAAACTAATAAGAATGCGGCAAAATTCAAATACTAATAACACAAGAGGCCTTAACCCCATTATCAATCACTTTTGTATCAATTGTGTTATTATAAACATAACACAAGTCTTGAACCCAATATTATATCATTAAAAAATAGCTATGACCTTTGTCACAAAGAATATTTAATGTTTCAATCTATGATGAAAATACTTATGAAAGTATCATTGCAAACAAAGGTGGGTTATAATGGTAAGTTACCGGACCAAACGAGATTGTCACCAAATAGAGAAATAGAAACGAACTCTTTGTTGTTGCCTTTTGCCTATAATCTCCATAAATCCAGACAAGATAGTGATATTACAATAACAATTCAAAATTTAAATTATAAAACATTCTCGATAGTGATATGTCCTCAACAAATCATGCAAATATAGCATTCTCGATACTAAAATTATAAAACCCGGTCGAATTTTTACAGATAACAAACATATGCATTATTAACAGACCTACATACAAACCACAAAACAGAAACATACATCAAGAAATTTAATTTTGTAAAGTACTAACAATACGGCAATGGAATTGGCAACAGTAATTGGTCTTGTATTTTAAATTTTGATAACATTGGTAGCCATTGCACTGCCAAAACCGATCCTATATATGATCAACCTAGCTTAGCTAAGGCATCACCACTCACATTTCATGGTCAAGTCTGATTGCATTACACTTTATTTGAATCGAGTTCTCCAATGTTTAGTTTCACTCCTGTTAAATGAAGTCTCACTTAATGCAGCACCTCCCACAACAGGTACAAGAGATGAAATGACCCAAATATTTGTCTCTTTTTAGAAATCCGAATACAAATCTTGATGACTTCACATGAGTTATTTGCAATAATCCTAGATAGGCATTACATACCTAGGAAAGGAGCAGGACAGAGAAGAGAACAATGAAAAAAAAGGAGGCTCAAATGCTTTGAAGATACACTTAAGATGAACATTGTAAACCAAAGAAATGGTGAAGTCAATAACTAACAATCTTAACCATCTAACATGCTCTAATTCATGATTTTTCTCTTTAGTTACTAATAACTACAGGAATGATGTTTTCTTCTCGATTCAATGGCTTATGGCCTTGAACTCAAATAATATTGTCATACCAAAAGATTCCTTATCCTCATATATTACAGAAACGTCAATTTAACACCAATATCTTAACCTTGATTGCTAAAGAATTCTTGAATGCCATCGACACTTTCTCTACTTCTTTCCTTAAACGAATTAGTGTTAAATTGGAGAATTTTGGAGAATTACAAAAAAGGTAGCTCGAGTGAATTAGCATATTTTGGAGAATTACAAAAAAAGGGACGTGTATAACACCCGTGATTTTGGTGAATCCTTAATTTACACCTCTTTGGTTAATTTGTAATAATAAATCCTACCAGGGTGGTTCTTGTGAATTTTGGGTTTTTGATCGAGAGCATGACGGGTCGAAAAGTCGGATTTTTTTAGACTTCGACAAGCCCTGGGCGACTGTGCCCGTGATTGTGATAGGAGGTCACTCTCGCAGGGCACTGTTGTGGCTCATGTACCGAAAGTGGTATGGCTCGAGCGACTATGCCCGCGAATGTGACAGGATGTCACTATCGCGGGGAATTATCGCTGATAGCGTACCGAGAGCGGGGATAACTTCGCGACTATGTCGGCGATTGTGACAAAATGACACTCTCTCCGGGCACTATCTCCATCGGGTACCATGTTTGCATTAAATACATTTCTCAACCCCATTTTTCACTTAAAAACCTCAAACCTCATCTCTTCTCTCCCAAGATCGGTCCCTCACACCCTCTCATGAACCTTAACTCATTTTGGGGTTTTTCTCCTAAAACCAAGTGATTCTTCATCATCTAGCAAAGTTTTGGAAGCTAGAACTATAACCCTTTCATCTTCATCTTCTTCACCAAATTTTTTAGGGTTTCATCCAACAATTTTCATCATTTTGAAGATTGGGAGTTTGTGGCTCATTTTTTGGGACCTAAAAGAGTATTGTTGATGGATTCAAACTATGGCAAAGGTAATCTTCTCTTCTCTTCAACTATGGAAATAAGGGTTTTGGGATAAGATGAAATCTTCATGTAATATGGTTAAGGAACAATTCTATATGGTTGAATATGAATATTTATGGTTGGAAATTTATGGATCTAGGTTTTTGGAAGTTTTAGGCTTGAGGATCCAAGTCTCTTCAAAAGAGCTCAAGTTGAGAAAATCTAGATTTAGCCTAAATCTGGCAAGGTGAGTTCAAGTTGCTTTGTTATTCCCAGATGAAGTAAAAAAGGAATCGTTTGTCTAGAATGATGATACAGCAGGTTTATTATGGTTTAATCTTAATGTTGCAGCACCCACAGAGGCAAGTAAACCAAAAGCCACGACCATTCGCTCTCACTTTTGTCAAAACCCAAAAAGAAACAATAAGGGTCATGTTCCAGATCTTCCATCCTATGAACTCCACCTTCAAAGGATGAAAAATCAAAAATATGAGTTACCATTCAAAGAACTCATTGATGTGCATAATCGTGAAATCACCTTCAACATGCTTTATGCAACAAGATACCCTAATGAGAATAAAGAATGTTCCCCCATTTGTTACATTGAATTTGTTTGTCCTGATGAAGAAGGAAAAGACATGTTGAGAAAAGTGTGGAAACATAAGTGGAAAGAGAAACATCCATCAAACCAAGGAGAAAAGTTGCAACAACACCTACTCTTCATGAGTAGGACAGGTCCAATTTTTCTTAACTTCAGCTCCATAGTGTTCATTTTCTTTTCTTCATTTTTCTTTTAGGATCCATGAGTCCGGGAAGTTTTTTTATACATTCTTTTGAGTCTGAGTGGTAGTCACTAATATATTTTTTTGCAAACCATGGCCCGAACAATTTTTTGGTTCTTAATCCATCCTAAGTTTTATACTAGAACCAAGAAAGGTCTTCCTGGGTAGAAACTTGGCACCCATTTTTGATAAACTTGGAATATGATTTAGGTCATCTTTCTTAAAACACAAGCCAAACAATATTTCCTTTGCACCTTTGAACATAAGCTTATTGTGATCCTCAATGAGTACATTGAGAAATTCAAGTGTGGGGGAGAGAATATATCACTCCTAAGCTGAAAAGATCAAGGAGCATAAAATAAGCTCGAAAAGAATGAGTGAAGACAACAAAAGTCAAAGCAAAAAATATAAAACATGTTGCAACACCTATATTATGTGCTACAACATACAGACTAGTACTTAAAGGCAGTTTGAGAAAGAGAATTGAGGACAAAAGGTTAAAACCCCCCATAAAAGTCCTAATAATTCTATGTTTAAAAGATGGTGTTTACCTAACAAAAGGAAGCTTGAATCTTGGCTTATGGTACTAAAACTTGCGGTTTGGATGAACTTATATTTATGATAGGCCATGGTCTTTGTTTGAGTTTATTGACCTCTATTACTCAAATTTTTTTTTACTTTTTTTTTTACTTTTTTCCATATATTGAGTCTTTTTATTTGTCATTTTCGTTGCTTGGGGACAAACAACAATTCAAGTGTAGGGTTGTGATAAGGGCATAATTTATCACATTTTGATCACTTCTTATTTATATATTTACCTCTATTTCGTTCTTCCCAATCACAAATTGAGTCTTTTATTCCTATTTTATCATTTTATTGAGTTTGGAGCTAAGTTGGAGAAATTAATCTTGTTCTATGTTTAAACTCGAAAAGTTGTTGATATTTTGGTGCTGCAGCAGTAGTCGCAGCATGGGACAGTTGTCAAGACTAAGCTTCATAATCTTTTTGGTTCGTGTAACAAGCTCTCTGGAAGGAAACTAGAAGAATTTAGTTGAAGGAGGAAGTGGAGCAGAGCATATATGCTCTTTTTATTATTTATGTTTCCTTAAAAGATGCCTTGTGTACTTGTACTAGACATTTGATTCCCACTTTATGCTTTTGGGTCCCATGTGACCATGTACTTTGATGCTTTCTTAGTTATTAAGTATGAGAGCTCCTCTAGTATAAATAGAGGGCTCATTTCATTTGTAGAAATACCCCAGTTAGGTAGCTCACATAGCTATCCTAACTTGCTACTTTCTAGTCTTTTTATATTAAGTCTTTTATAATTCGGTATGCTACTGTCCAGTGTCACATCATTGTTCATAGCATCTTTACATTTATTGTCATTTACGATTCCGCTTTACATTTACGCATTCCAATTGCAGTCATTTACATATATGCACTTAATTTATGTCTCTCCACTAATGTCGTACACCATGTGTAAATCAATGATAGGGGTCCCTAGCTTGGGTGTAAGTGACGGTTGGGAGATAAAGCCTATGTAACTTTGGATTATTGTTTTGCTACTAGCTATCAATTTCACTATTCACTCCTTGTTTCTGAGTTTCATCCAAGTGCTTCTTGATGGGGTGACGTATATTGTTTCACTTGGATGAGTTGGCTTGATTGCAAGACAAAGCAAACTTCAGAACACTTTAAACTGATTTTAAACTATACGGGGAGAATGATAATATCTGTGTGGCATCAGTTGGGTAGCCTAATTAGGCACTGCTGGTAACCTATCCTAATATGAACCATGCAAAAGGGTTGTGCGAACCGATAGTGAAGTTGAGAACTAGTGCTGCAGCATCTGTTGTAGCATGAGTCCTATTATATAGTTGCTTACAACTCCAACCGGATCTTACACCCTTGCTTTCTTTTAATTCGTTTTAAGCACTTTAATTTACTGTCAGCATCACTCAAAGATCATTCCTTCGAATTCACCATCTGAAATCTTACTTTAACTTTGACTTGCTAGAAATTCTTACTTTCCTGTCCATGTGGATCGATATCCGGTACTTTGTACCACTTTATTACTTGTTTCAAATGCATGTATACTTGCGTATTATTCCAATTATGATTTTCAGGTTACATAATCCAAGAACCAAACTTACATGTCGCATGTGCATGCTTGAATCGCCTCTGTGTGATGACCGATGGGATAGTGGATGAATTTATGAGGAGTAGTAGTAGTTAGAAGAAGTTGATGTTTAAAGCATTTTCACTAGAAGTGACGGTTAAACATGGTGAATACATTAAGTTGACCATTTTGGGTCGGGACTATTGGTTGAATTAGAACCATAAACCTATTAAATCGACTCTATTTCAAGAGGAAATTGTAAGGTTAACCGATTTAGTTGCCGATTATTACCTTAAGATGTTTGCGCATTTGGGTACCGGTAGTGTAATCGTTAAAATTGGTGAGCTTGGTCCTAAGTTTTGAGCCTCAACCAAAATTTATGCACGAAACTTGCTTTAAATAAATTTACATGAAGTATTTCATATTTTCCAAAATCATCACGCGGGTCGTATTTTAAATTATTGGAAAAGACGTTTCAGATGCACGAGATTTTAAACCACGAGTTTAAACATGCATAAAATTATTTTATTGCACATGATTGCAAACTTTGTAGAGATTTTCTTTATCCATATTTTTGTCGAATGATATTTGTTGATCCAAACTCTCTCAGCGATTTGATAAAGACCCTCTTCTATACTTAGTGAAAATTACGTTTTAATATGTATTAGTGTTTCACCATCAGCGATCAAACTGAGTCTGTTCAGTTATCACTGATAGTCTCTCTCATAAACATTTCTATGTATTAGTGTTTCACTATCAGTGATCAGACTGAGTCTATTCAAGTTATCACTGATAGTTTCTGAAGTAAACAGCCAACGTAATCCCTGAAGACAAGTCTCGCGTCAACATATGTTCATAGCTGAATCGAAGACGAAGCTGCTGAACAAAGAGAAGTCTACTAGTGACCTGATGCGGATATCAGTGAAGCAAAGACAACTCTACATATACGCGAAGGAACATGAGGAAAAGCTTCAGCGATAGCTGAATCTCTTTATCTCTGAAAGAAGAGATACTCAGCGATCAAAAGATCACAAAGCTTATGTCTCAAGTTTCCTTTTTGTCTCTCCTTGCACAACTTAGTACGATGTGTCAGAACGGAAATGTCTCTGCCACAATTCGTACAACACCTCTGTCAACTACACTGTTCATTGTCCGGCCGAAAGCATGTCTCCCAAAAGTCAGACTTCCAAAGTCAATCAGTGAACGCCACGTGTAAAGTGCTCTGCCATGCATTTAATGCATAGGCTATAAATAGGAAGTTCACCCCTTCATCTGAGGTGTGCTAATTCCTTAAATCCATATAGAAACCCTTGCTTTCTATATCTCTAAATCTCCCATTCTCTGAATTTCTAGTTCAACCATCTTAGTGTTTCTTAAGTTTGTTTAGATTGAGTCTGTCTTAATCTTATTCCACAACAAACTTGTAAATTGTATTTGATTTATCAATAAACAATTTATTAAACTTTAATTTATGTGTTTGTATTCAACCCCCCCCCCCTTCTACAAACTTGTTAAGCACCTTCGGGACCAACAAGTGGTATCAGAGCAGTTTGTTTAATCTAATAAACAAGATCTTGTTGTATACTCTTCCTTGCTATTCTAAAATGGCACTAAACACAAACACAAACTACTATGATAATGGTTCACTTTCTAAACCTCCTCGATGTAGCAGAGATAACTTTTCTCTATGGAAAAATCGAATGATGCTATTTCTTGAAGGTGCGGATCCTACTATACCTGAATATATAGAAAATGGACCCTATGAACCTGTTAGAATTATAGTTGCGGTTCCCGCTACTGCCACCACTGAAGCTGTCCCTGAACGATATGTCGTTAAGGAAATAAGACAGTGGAGTGATGAAGATAAAAAGAAGGTAGGCATAGATGCAAGAGCAAAGACCATTATCTCAATGTCTCTGCCTGATGAAGTTTTCCATTCCATCATGCATCTGAAAACTTCTAAAGAAATGTGGGAAACCATATGTGTTCAATATGAGGGCACCACTGAAATCCAAGAGACTCGAAAGATTAACTTGGTAAGACAGTATGAAAGTTTTATCGCTGGTAAGAATGAATCTCTTTCTGACGTTCATCAGCGGTTTAACTGCCTAATCATTGACCTAAGAACTGTTGGTAGGACCTATTCTAATTCTGAGGTGCTAACAAAATTCTTGGAAAGTCTTCCTGAAAGTTGGGACAGTTATTCAATATGTCTTAAGCTGACAAAAGACTTACATACTCTCTCTCTAAGCACTTTATATGGAATATTTCTCAACTATGAGCAATCTAATCTTCTGAAGAAGAATCTTGTAAAAGATTCTAAAGACTCCAAAAGCACTCCTGTTGCTTTAGTCTCTTCAGAGATAGTTCCATCTCAGAGATCTACTCTCACCATCACTGAGTTAGATTCTGAATCTGAGGATCTATCAGACCCTGATCTTTCAGAGTTTGATGAGTCCTTAGCACTCTTGACAAACTCTTTTAAGAGATTTGCAAGAAAGAGCAGCTTCCAAAGAAGTAAACCTCTCTCTCTTACTGAAAAGCCAAAATCAACTCCGGTTGATAAGGCTACTGCCACTTGCTATAACTGCGAAAAGATTGGACATTTTGCTAGTGAGTGCAGGTCTAAAAAGGTCTTCAAAACTTCTACCTCAAGAAGATCCAGTGATGACAAGTACCTAAAGTTGAAGAATAAATATCAAAAACTGAAAAGCTACAAGCGAAAAGGTAAAGGTCTCATCGCTGAAGAACATGACTGGGCTGAATCAGAAGAATCAAGTTCTGATGAAGAAGAAGTCGCTAATCTTTGCCTCATGGCTGAGATTAAAGAAGAAGTGGAAGAACCATCTGAACTTTCTATGAGCTACATATCATCTCAGGTATATATCTCTACAAATCCCTCTCTGCCTGAAGTTGAGAGAAGTCGCGTTGTTGATGTGCTGACAATTGACCTTTATAATGCTCTAAACGACAAAACTCAAGCTGAGAATAAAAATGTACATTTAACTCAAGAGCTAGAGAAATGTCATGAAAAGATCAGTGAACTAAATCTTTTAGAAGAAAAGTTGAAAGATCAAGTCATTATAAATGAAATCATCAGCATTGAACGCGAACAAGCCATCGCTGCCCTAAAAGCAGAAAAGGCTCATGTTGAAAAATGGTGCAAATCATCAACAAAGATCTCTGAGATAATAAATGCTCAAACTCCTGAAAGTGATAGAACTGGTCTTGGTTTTTGGCCACCACAGGATGATCCTAAAGAAGAAAGTTCCTCGCTTAAGTTTGGAACTTTTGTCACATCTTTCTTTGACACGTCTTATAATCAATTCTATCCCTGTTCTTCTTCAAATCCCATCTCTGAGGAAAAATCCAAAGACACTAAGTCTACGGATAAAGGAAAGTCCATTCTCCTTCCTCAGAAGGCAACCAGGAAAGCAAAGCTGAAAGTTCCTTCTAAACCTTCAGCTAAGCAATCCTCTAGCTCTGTGATAGAAATTTTTGATCTCTGTCCTCCAAAGCTAAAGATTGACCTTAGACCAACGAGATCTGAAGAAATAAAAATTCCTCCCATATTTCATGAGAAAAGCCTTCTCGGACCTCGTCCTGCTCATCTTAAACTTGCAAAACCTTCTACTGGTCCTAAAACCGTTTTCAAATACAGAAAATGTTATCACTGTGGTTTTACTGATCATATTGCAAGTAAATGTCCAAATGCCACCAAAGCTGATAAAACAGCTAAAGTGAAGAAATATACCACTAAGGTTAAGAAATTAACCAAAGTGAAGATTACCACTAAAGCTGAATCTTCATCAGTTGTGAAGACTGTTGAACCTTCCTTATCCACTAACTCTGAAGGACCCATTTGAAAAGTGGGTACCAAACAGCGCTTAATCTTCCTTATGTGTGCAGGGATCAAAGGGCATCTGGTATCTCGATAGTGGATGTTCTCGTCATATGACTGGACAAAGAGACCTGCTCACTTAATACAAGGAAGAGAAAGGTCCCTCTGTGACCTTTGGTGGAAATGGAAAAGGATGTACCCGAGGGTTTGGTGTCCTCAGCAATGGGACAACTATCTTTCGAAGAGTCGCTTATGTAGATGGACTGAAGCACAACCTTCTAAGCATCAGTCAGCTATGTGACAAAGACTACGAAGTTCGCTTTTCTAAGAAAGCATGTTCAGTGGTAGATGAAAAAGGAAAACTTGCTCTCAGTGGTTATCGCAGAGAAAATGTCTATGTAATAGATATGGACTCTACTATCACTGAAAACTTATGTTTTCTCTCTAAGGCCTCTTCTGATGTCAACTGGCTATGGCATAAAAGGCTCTCTCATCTAAACTTCAAAACCCTGAATTCTCTCTCATCTAAGGAACTGGTTTCTGGTCTTCCTCAGCACTCATATGCTAAAGAATCTCTCTGCTCAGCATGTGAAAAAGGAAAACAAACAAAAGCTAGTTTCAAGTCGAAACAAGTTTCCTCAGTGACAAGTCCTCTTCAGCTCTTGCATATGGATCTGTTTGGCCCTGTCAACATCCAATCAATAGCTGGAAAGAAATATACGCTTGTCATTGTAGATGAATATTCTCGCTACACATGGGTTATCTTTCTTCGATGTAAGAGTGATACTCCAGAAGAACTAATATCTTTTGTTAAAAAGATGGAAGTGCTGAACAATCTTACTGTTCGTTCAATAAGAAGTAATCATGGAACTGAATTCAAAAACAGTTCCCTGAACAATTTCTTTGAGAACAAGGGAATCTCTCACAACTTCTCTTCAGTAAGAACACCTCAGCAAAACGGAGTCGCTGAAAGAAGAAAAAGAACGATCATAGAAGCTGCTAGATCAATGCTCAACGATTCTCATCTCCCTACTCAATTTTGGGCAGAAGCTGTAAACACTGCATGTTTTACTCAAAACAGATCGCTGATAATAAAGCGATTTGGGAAGACAGCTTATAAACTTTTTCTTGGAAGGAAGCCTTCTATCAGCTTTCTTCATATCTTTGGTTGTCAGTGCTTTATCTTAAACAACAGAGATCAACTTGGAAAGTTCGACCCAAAAGCTGATGATGGAATATTTCTAGGATATTCCTCCATCTCCAAAGCCTACAGAGTCTTCAACAAGAGAAGACAAACCGTAGAAGAAACAATTCACGTCACTTTTGATGAAACTCGCTTAGCGAACTCTAAACCAATCGCTGACAATGAAGAGTTAAATGCTTGGATGTTTTCTCACTACAGAGAAACAGAACCTTTCTTCTCAAACCATCAGCATTCTGATCCTCCAACCGCTGATGATGATCCGAACATTATACATCCTACCGCTGAATCCACCTCATGGGTCTCAGCAGAACCTCTAAACACACTACTACCATCAAATCTGCCTTCGTCTGAAAACCTCTCTAGTGAATCTACTCAACCGTTAATCGCTGATGAACCTCAAACGTCCTCATCAGTAAACATTCCAATTGTTGATCTAACCTCTGAGTTAAGCAATCATGCTCCTGCTCAGCGATGGACCAAAGATCACCCAATAGATCAAATTCTTGGTGATCTCGAAGCAGGTATTCAGACACGACGAAGCTCAGGTAATATCTGTCTCTGTGTAAATTTTCTCTCTTTAATAGAACCAAAGAAGACTGATGATGCCCTCAGAGATCCAAACTGGGTCAGCGCTATGCAAGAAGAGCTGACTGAATTTTCTCGAAACAAAGTTTGGAATCTCGTTCCTAGACCATCTGATAAAACTGTAATAGGCACCAAATGGGTGTTTAGAAACAAGTTAGATGAACATGGAACTGTAACCCGCAACAAGGCTCGACTTGTTGCTCAGGGATACAGACAAGAGGAAGGCATAGACTATGATGAAACCTTTGCCCCTGTGGCCAGGCTCGAAGCAATTCGACTATTCTTAGCTTATGCAGTCTATAAAGACTTCATCGTTTATCAATTGGACGTAAAATCAACGTTCCTAAATGGAAAGCTGAATGAAGAAGTCTATGTAGAACAACCACCAGGGTTTTATGACCCTAAGTATCCAAATTATGTTTATAAATTGGATAAGGCTCTCTATGGTCTAAAACAAGCCCCTCGTGCTTTGTATGACACTCTCTCATCTTTTCTTATATCTGAAAATTTTGAACGTGGCAAAATTGATAATACGTTATTTTTCAGAAAGATAAAAGGTCATATAATTCTTGTACAAATATATGTTGATGACATAATATTTGGTTCTACTAACCCATCTCTGTGTACTCGCTTCGCTGAAAGAATGAAGAAAGAATATAAAATGAGTATGATGGGTGAGCTGACATATTTTCTTGGTCTTCAGATTAAACAATCTGACAAAGGTACTTTTATCTGCCAAGGTAAGTATGTTAAAGATATGCTGAAGAAGTTTGATCTCACACAAACTTCAGCGATGAAAACGCCTATGGCACCACCCCTGACACTTAACAAAGATCCTTCTGGAAAACCTGTTAATGGCACTGCCTATAGAGGAATGATAGGCTCCCTGCTGTATCTTACAGCGAGCCGACCTGACATTATGTACTCTACTTGTTTATGTGCACGCTATCAATCTAAACCCAAGGAATCCCATCTGATCGCTGTAAAGCGAATTTTCAGATATCTGAAAGGAAATCCTAACCTCGGTCTTTGGTATCCCAAAGACTCAGGGTTCGATCTAACTGGTTATTCTGATAGTGATTTTGCAGGCTGTAAACTCGACAGAAAGAGTACCACTGGTGGATGTCAACTCCTGGGAGGAAAGCTGGTAAGCTGGACAAGCAAGAAGCAAAATTCTGTGTCCACTTCCACAGCTGAAGCTGAATACGTAGCCGCTGGAAGCTGTTGTTCTCAAATCTTGTGGATGAGAAATCAACTATTAGATTATGACCTTCAGCTGTCAAATATTCCTATCTATTGCGACAGTACTAGTGCTATCGCTATAGCAAATAATCTAGTGCTACATTCAAAGATGAAACACATTGAGATCAGATATCACTTTATCAGAGATCATGTGATAAATGGTGATATTGAACTTCATTTTATCCCTACTGGCTTTCAGCTTGCTGATCTATTCACCAAACCTCTTGATGAGACAAGCTTCAACTTTCTCATCAGTGAGCTTGGAATGTTGAACCTTGAAGAATAATTCTTCAGCATTCATGTATTGTGTCAGTAATCAAAAGTTCCCCTTTTCCTCATTCTCTCTGATAAACATTCTGACTCCCAGGTATGTTTTTTTTCCCTACAACTGAATCTTCATTCAGTTGAGATGTTTTTCAAAATATAAACCTTAATCACTGAATCTTTCTTCAAATGATTAAAAGCTTTTTGAAATTAAATTTATCACTGATATTTCTTGTCAGTGATCCTTTTAAAAGAAAATCTATCCCCATCTTTACTAACAGGGATACTTTTAAAAGAAAATCTATCGCTGACTTTTCTTTAGCGATAATTTCAAAACGGACAACTGAACAGTCTCTCTTCTATGACGTCATTTGAACCGACAATCCATGACATGCCTTTTCTGACACGTTCGTCCGTTGCTCTTCTATCCAATCAACATCGTGGAACGTGTCCATGTCATGATGAGCATTTGTTTTCCCGCTTCTCTCACACTCTCTCTCCTCTCTCTCACGTATAAAAAGAATGTTTTTCCATTCTTATCATTTTTACGCCTTCTGCAAATACTTTCAAAGCAAGAATTCTCTCTCAAGCATTCTAGCATTCTCTCAAGCTTTTGCATCATCTTCTTCAAAGATCAATAGGTTATTCTTGATCTTATTCTTTTTCTTTACTTAAAATCTTTACATAAACTCCATTTAAGGGTTTATAAGATTCTAATCTCATAAAATCACTTTCATTTTTGATTTTATTCTTTAAAAACCATTTTACCTTGATCTTCTTTACTCCAAATCTTTGGTTTTTCTTCTTGTTCTCAAATCTTGTTCTAAGATAAACTGTTTTAAATCTGCAAATATGTTGATTTCCTACGTTTCTTTCCTCAAATAGAAACTAGCAAATCTTCTTTATTTTTAGACTAAATTTCTTTTCTACTTGTTTATCTACTCCTAATTCAGAATGACTCAATCTGCACTTGTCGCCTCAAAGAACGTCAAGTTCTCCATTTCTGACTCTGAGCTCCCAAAGAACAATCATCTTGCTCGCCTCGAATTTGACGGTGTCAAATATCCTCATCTGAAGGAGGCCGCAATGTTTCTGAAGCAATCCTGCATTGCTTACGCTATCACTGTGGATCCAACACCCTCCAAAGCTCTTCTCCAGCAATTCTGGTTTACTGCTGATGAAACCTCAATCACCAACAAAAAGGGTGAAAAGGTTCCTGCTATCTCCTTCAGCACTCAACTTGGCTCAGGGATGATGATTGCCCTAGGCATGAGGAAAGCTCTGCGTTTTCCCGACAAACCCAGGAATGGATTCGACGCCTTGCCAATTGACGCTGAACTCATCCAATTCCTGGATGCCATGGAATACGCTTGGGAACCCAAACCAAGGACGACTATTCTAAACAAGAAGCTGACTATTGTGAAGAAGGCACTGATGCCTTCCCAGCTAAACTTCATCTTCTCACACTTCATTCAGTGCATGAGTGGGAAGAGTGGGTCACTGGACCAGGCCAGCAAGGTTCAGGTCCAGATGGCTTACTCAGTGATAGCTAGACGCAACTTCGACTACGCAACAGCTATCTTTGACGACCTGAAGTCAAAGATAGAGAAGACCGAGAGGGATCCCAAAGTTCCCTACGTACGCTTCATCTGCGCGTACCTGAAATTTCTCTATCCTACCACTTACCCCACCAACTCGGATGCATCTTTTCTGAAAGTGGGTCAGCGATCCTTGTAAGTCAAGCCGCTCCCCAATGAGGTAAGTATCTCTTAACTTCGCTCCCGTCTCTCTCTCCTCACTTCTTCTTCTTCAGCGGCCACGCAGGAGGTTCCTTCTTCTGCTATCCCTGCCGCTACCCCTTCCAAACGACCATCAACTGGCTCCCTTGCTCCTTCGAAGAAGGCCAAGGTGACCAAGGAGAAAGCTACTTCTAGCTCTATACCTAAGGACGTTTCTCTACAAACTTCCTTGGATGCTTTCGTGGGTATCTCCTCCACATCATCAGCGACAACCACTTCAACCGTGCCAGCGATCTCGGTCGCTGTCACAACAACAGTAACGCAACCTACGATCTCAGCTCAACAACCTGAGGTAACTACCCCTATCCCTACATCTTCTATCCCCCATCTCTAGTCCTTCTATTTCTTTGATCTCTAACCCTCCTTCTATCTCTACTCCACAGTTTGGACCCATAGGACCTGAACATCAATCTTTTGAGGAATCTTTACAATTCTACAAAATGTTTGATAATTCAGGTATCCCTATAACCTTAAACACTTCTCCCAACTCACCATATAAGCCTGGTTCTGAAAAACTAACTTATCTTTCAGGTCCTAGTTTGAAGACTGTTGACACCAATGTCAACAATCTGAGTGCAAAGGTGGACTCTATGATTGCCTCTCTCAACAACACCACCAACGCTGTTCAATCAGCTGGTGAAGAATTGAAGACGCTGACTGCCACCTGCGCCTCCAAAGCTGACGTTTCTCAACTCGCTACTCTTCAAGAAGCGATTGACAAAGTCAAGGAAGACTCCCAGCAACAGTTTGCAGCTCTGTCTACAAAGATTGATGCCTGTGAAGTCCTTCTTCAGCAGATCCTTTCCTGGCTGAAGGAACCAGTTCCAACTCCCGCTCCTTCATTTACGGAAGACGATAGAACCGCTCTAGACGTAGCTGTGGAGTTTATTCATCAAGCTACGTCCGACATCCCTGTACTTGAAGATCAGCTCAAAGGACTGGAAGTTGATGTCCACAAGTTGTCCAACGCTGAGACCTCTACTCCTTTCAAAGATCTCTCCCTTTGTGTTAATGACAAAGAGGGGGAGAAGGCATCTGAAGAAAATAAGGAGAAAGAAGCTGAAGCTGAGGAACAACTGAAGGAAACTCCCTCTCATGTTGAGGGGGAGATAGCTGCTGAAAAAGCCCCTCCTTCCATCGCTGATCTAGTAGATGATGAAGAGGAAGAAGAGGAAGATAAAGATGAAGACCTTGATCTTGAAGATCAAGAGGAACATCCTCATCAAGATGATGATGATGACGATGAAGAAGATCAATCTCTCTGGTGTTCTTCAGCCGCCACATCATCAGCGATAGCTTCGAAAGAAGTTATCAAAGCAGGGGGGAGACAAGAGACATCTTCAGGAACCCCTTCCCAAAGCAAAGGTGCATCTGCTGAGGGAACCCTGAAGATAATCTCACTACCTGAGGAGAATCCTTCTCAGGTATGCCTTACTCTTGTTCCCTTATCTTTCTATAAAAATCCAACCTCTGTTTCTTTCTAGCCTTTATCTCTCTTCTTTCCCTAAAATAATCTAACCTTTTTCATTTTCTGACCAGATAGTTCTCTCCCCTGCTTAAGGGTAAAGAGCTCCAAATAATCCCAGTTGCTGAAGCTGATGACCAAATAATCCCAGTCTCTGTCAGAGAGATTGATGAAGATGATGAAGAAGAAGAAGAGTCCCTGCAACATCATAGAAGGCCCTCTAGACCATCTCACTGGTCTGAGGAAGAGAGAAAGAAAAGAACAGAGATGATCTCTCATCTGGAGAGTCAACGACGAAAGGTCCCTTCTCAATCATCAGAACTGCAATTCCTGACTGACGCTGAAATTGAAGAATCTGTCAGGGCTGAGAAGCTGATTGCTGAATGTCAAAGAGATGCCTCTCTGGCTCTCAAAATTCAGTCTTCTCAAGTCAAAGACAAGAAGCTGAAATGCAAACCAGTAGAAGTCCAGGCAGCTCTATTGAAAGAGATTGAAGAGGAACGCTCTAAAGAAAAATCGGTCAGCGATAATACAGTCGATTGGTGCAAACACAAAATCGACTATCGCTCTGACCCAGTGAAGATCGTAGCGGTCGCTATCTCTGGAAGAAAGAAGAATGATAAGCTCTCTGTCACCATGGAAATTACCAGAGAGGATGGAAGCTGCAAGGCAATGTTCATTTCAAAGATGGAAGACTTCGGCTACATGGAGTGGCTTGAGTTCAAAGATGCGCTGAAGAAATCAAAGTCAACATACAGAGGCTACGTTGAAAGGGTAAATGATGCTCTCATCAACAAAGTCGCTGCTATACTAAAGGTGCCATCTACTCTTCCTTCAAGATCCATGCAAGTCAAGAGAAATCCTGTCTCCTCCTCTTCTGATAATGTCGCAGTGATCAGAAATGAAACCTCCATCAAATTCTCAAGAGAAGCTCTGTTCGGTCCTCCTCCTGATCTTTCTGTTCTGGATCTATCTCTGCCTCCTGGCGGACCATATGTTGCAGGACAAGTTCTTGAAGAACCTTTTGGAATCTTCTTCAGAGATGACGAGGAACAACTCAGATTTCAAAAGGTCTCTGAAATCCCTATCTGTCCCCTCGCTCTTCTCAAGTATCTCATGTGCCTATGGTGTACTCTCTCTCCTGCTGCTGAGCCAATCATAGCTATCATCTGCAAAGAATCTTTAGAGCAAAGGCAAAAAGGAGAAGAAATACCTGAGTATTTGATCAATCCTCCTAAACCCTCTTTAGATAGCTGATAGATTAGTCTTCTTTCTTGTAATATATTAGTTTAACTTACAGTAGTTAGTACATCACTTGTACTTGTAATTTTCATACCTTGTAATTCTTTTCTTGATTTAATGAAAATTTCAGTGAAGTACTTAACTCCATCAGTGCTGTAAAAGATCCCTCAAAATAGTAATTGGGACATGTATGTTACGAGTCCTGATTATTCCATCATTTTGAATCATAAAGTAATTTTCTTCAGTTACTTTGTCATTATCAAATAGGGGGATATTGTTGATCCAAACTCTCTCAGTGATTTGATAAAGACCCTCTTCTATACTTAGTGAAAATTACGTTTTAATATGTATTAGTGTTTCACCATCAGCGATCAGACTGAGTCTGTTCAGTTATCGCTGATAGTCTCTCTCATAAACATTTCTATGTATTAGTGTTTCACTATCAGTGATCAGACTGAGTCTGTTCAAGTTATCACTGATAGTTTCTGAAGTAAACAGCCAACGTAATCCCTGAAGACAAGTCTCGCGTCAACATATGTTCATAGCTGAATCGAAGACGAAGTTGCTGAACAAAGAGAAGTCTACTAGTGACCTGATGCGGATATCAGTGAAGCAAAGAAAACTCTACATATACGCGAAGGAACATGAGGAAAAGCTTCAACGATAGCTGAATCTCTTTATCTCTGAAAGAAGAGATACTCAGCGATCAAAAGATCACAAAGCTTATGTCTCAAGTTTCCTTTTTGTCTCTCCTTGCACAACTTAGTACGATGTGTCAGAACGGACATGTCTCTGCCACAATTCGTACAACACCTCTGTCAACTACACTGTTCATAGTCCGGCCGAAAGCATGTCTCCCAAAAGTCAGACTTCCAAAGCCAATCAGTGAACGCCACGTGTAAAGTGCCCCGCCATGCATTTAATGCATAGGGTATAAATAGGAAGTTCACCCCTTCATCTGAGGTGTGCTAATTCCTTAAATCCATATAGAAACCCTTGCTTTCTATATCTCTAAATCTCCCATTCTCTGAATTTCTAGTGCAACCATCTTAGTGTTTCTTAAGTTTGTTTAGATTGAGTCTGTCTTAATCTTATTCCGCAACAAACTTGTAAATTGTATTTGATTTATCAATAAACAATTTATTAAACTTTAATTTCTGTGTTTGTATTCAACCCCCCCCTTCTACAAACTTGTTAAGCACCTTCGGGACCAACAATATTTTCGGATATTGTAGTATTTACGATTTAACCTTGTTTAGAGTCTCGGGCAAGTAACTGTGATTTATGACTTGGACATTGGATCTCCTCCACATATGTTAAGGTTTTAGAGGAAAAAGTTACTCCCATGTTTTGGTGTTCGAGTTTTATTGGAAATTTTATTCCGTGTGAGTTTTGTTGAGTTTTTTGAAGTATTATTTTATGACGTTTTGCTACGCACGAGTGAATTATGAAATGTGTAGGCTTTAATTTTGTTGCATGTAAATGTATAAGTTTTATTGAACGTCATGTCTTATGTGGGTTTTGCACATGCCTTTTCGCAACCGTAAGAGATGTCTTGAGACTCTTGATATCGCATGATTGTACTTTTGAGTCTTACATAAGTATACTTCGTTGTATACTACTTAGTATTTGAATTGATTTACACTTTTGTGTGAGTAAGCATATGAAGGACCTATGATGGTTCGAACTGAACTTTTGCTTTGTACCTTCTTCGGTTGTTGATTTTACTGTTATAGTTTCACGCAATGCATTATATTGGTTTATCAGTATACATGTCATGGTAACCACTATTTTGGGACTAAGAGCATTTTTATTATGCAGTTTAAAAGTTTGAAATCGATTTAAATTATTTTACGTTTGACCAAATCGCATGCATCTATCGTTTTACTAAATTTGGGAAATAAATTGATGTATGCGGGTCTTGTTGGGAAATTTTATCCCATGTCATTTTATGGTTAAAAGAGAATTTTGGGATCTTGAACTTGTGAAGTCCCTCTTTGGAATTTGTACAATTATTTGTAACCCATTGTTTTAGTACAGAAAATTATTTTACGTACACAACATAAACTGATGTATGCTAGGACCGTAGTGGTCTATTTGTTTTGTTGCGCATCTTTTATCATTGCCATTATTAGCATGAGTAGTGATCAAATGATTTTTGAAATGGTTTTATGTGTGTGGCATTTGTGACCGCTTTGCATAACTACCGAGTAAACGGTAGTGGATTTTACACGTACGATTAATTGTTATAAAGCTTTTGCGTTTGAAATTCTTATAAAATTTAAAATTGGCACGTTAATTTGGAAAACCCTGAACTCATTAGGGCTATAGATTTAGACCCCTATCGTGAAAGGAGTTGTATTTAGGGACTAGTGGAGTCCTTAACAACTGAAGCGTCGGGTGATCCGACTTGTGGCTAATTTTGAATTGTGGATTTCAGCCTTATGAGTAGATTCACGTATGAATAATTGAGGTACTAGATTTATGTTTTCTTCTAGTTAATTAAGTGATAATCAATTCATTTCGGTGAATTTTTGAGTTAAAGCCTGGTGTGGTTGCTTGCGTATGGTTGGATTTTATTTGATGGGTTATTCGTTCGACGACATGTATTGGGTTGGTGGTGTACCATCTTAGAGAAACTTCACGAATAAAGGGAATGTCGTGGTTCGTTGTTAGAGATGTAAGATTGGAATTTTAGTGTCATGTTAGGCGTCAATTTTAGTACGACAATGCCAATCCATAATGAAATAATTGACGGTACACCCACGTTTGCGGTATAGTCGTTTTGAGGATAGGTGTCAACACTCGATTTTAAGGACAATGACTGTTGGGGTGTTTCAATGCACTTTCGAGGAATCCTGTGTGTTCGCAAAATTATGTGACAACTTCAAGGGTATTAGACGTTAGCAATTAAGTATCGATGATTGAGATTGTCTTGTTATGGTAAAGGTTTATAGAGACTAGATGATCGATGTTTGAGTATGGTTTGGAGTTGTGCAATCACCGAATGTAGGTAAGTCGACCCCCTGGAGAGCGTAGGCACGTCCTTGGAAGGCAAGCTCTACCAATATCAAGGGTGAATCAATAAGGAATTTTGGGAATTCTTCGGGTTTGGTGTTGATCATTGGATTACGGATTCCGAACTGTGTTGAGATGGAACGAAATAGTCGGTGGAAAGTTGAGGTCACAAGCTACCCTTGGGGTATTACATGTCACATAAGGTTGGGCAGCAACCGAGATCGTATGGCTAGAAATCGCTCAAGTAAGGTTCGATGTTCACTCGGGTATGAGTGTAACGTGTCAAGGTGGATTTTGGATGTGAAAGTCTTCACGGGAATATGTATGGCAGTTGCGTCAGGAAGTCATCGTGTTTTAGCTAAAGGATGAAATGAGTTAGAGACAATCCCATGGAAAAGGAGACGGTCGTTTTGTGAGGATGACCCTATTGAGATCTATGGTTAGTTTGTTACCTTTTTGAGGACAGAGGAAACCCAATAAGTGCTGAGAGTGGTAATGAAATGCCTTTTGTGAGAAATAGATTTCGAGGACGGAATCATTCTGAGGTTGGGAGGATTGTAACACCCGTGATTTTGGTGAATCCTTAATTTACACCTCTCTGGTCAATTCGTAATAATAAATCCTACCGGGGTGGTTCTTGTGAATTTTGGGTTTTTGATCGAGAGCACGTCGGGTCGAAAAGTCGGATTTTTTTAGACTTCGGCACGCCCTGGGCGACTGTGCCCGCGATTGTGACAATAGGTCACTCTCGCGGGGCACTGTCGCGGCCCTTGTACCGAAAGTGGTATGGTCTGGGCGACTATACCCACGACTATGACAGGGTGGTACTATCGCGGGGCATTATCGCCGATAGTGTACCGAGAGCGGGGATGACTCCGTGACTATGCCGACGATTGTGACAAAATGTCACTCTCGCCGGGCACTGTCGTCGTCGGGTACCTAGTTTGCATTAAATACGTTTATCAACCCCATTTTTCACTTAAAAACCTCAAACCTCTTCTCTTCTCTCCCAATATTGGTCCCTCACACCCTCTCATGAACCCTAACTCATTTTGGGGTTTTTCTCCTAAAACCAAGTGATTCTTCATCATCTAGCAAAGTTTTGGAAGCTAGAACTATGACCCTTCCATCTTCATCTTCTTCACCAAATTTCTTAGGGTTTTATCTAACATTTTTCATCATTTGAAGATTGGGAGTTTGTGGCTCATTTTTATTACTCCCCGATTTCCAATCGAGTGTAAGGGTGAGCATCGGACGGGTTCGGGTGGAGGAGGGCAAAACCCGATCGGTTTCGGGGAGGAAAAATCAAAGTCGAACCACATTAATTCAGGGTAAGGTGTCGTCGGGTTCGGGTGGATTTCGGGTAAGACGAATTCGGACGGGTAAGTCGGGTTCGAACGGGTAAGTCGAGTTGGTTCATAAAATCATAGCATACAAAAAAAAACATTGAGACTTCCGTATGCAAGGCAGAGTGATAGAGTAATTTAAAAAAAATTATGACTTTCGTATGCAATGCAACGATAAAGATGAATGATAATTATAATATGGTCATATGGAATGAAGTATGGAAGAAAACTGTCTCGCGGCGATGGAGAATTAAAGATAATGATATGAAAGTATGGAAAGTTGGAAACTCTTTGCATAACTTGCATTGATATTTGAATAATTTAATAATATGATAAGCACTACCCCACATAATAGGAAAGGATTACATTTACAATTATACATTATTGAATATATATATATATATATATATATATATATATATAATATTGATTATTTTATTACTTAGTTTAGTCGGATATTCGGGCGGGTTCGGGTGACCCATATGCAAACCCAACCCAACCCGAACCCTATAATCATACATTAAATATCGGGTTCCGGATGTCGGGTTTCAATGATGATCGGATATCCACTTATGGGAAGAATTTCGGATCGGGTAGGACGGGTAATTCGGGTTGGTTCGGGTTTTGCTCACCCCTAATCGAGTGTCGTGACGAAAATCTTAATAACTTATGCTCTGAATCCAATCGAGTGTCGTGACGTAAATCTTAATAATTTATGCCTTGAATAAAAATACGAACTTAAAAATTTCGAACATATATAATATGTTGAACATCATTCATTACACAATTGTGGAAGCGTAAAATATCTTAACATAATTAATGCTAATTAAAATATCTAAACTAGCATGATCCAAAACATAGTCCGATCTTTCTTCATTCGAATCGTCTAACGACAATCGACACCTGAGATATATACATGTATAGTATAAACTAAAAGCTTAGTGAATACAATATGGTTTCATGATAACATGCACAAATAGAAGTGTTTTAGCGTGTTTTAATTATTATCTTGCAAAGAATTATCCGGTGCTTCACGGTCAAAGCCGCAAATGTTGACCAGATAAAGGGTTAGGATCATTTCTTTATTTCTCATATTTGTAACATTTCTCAAATGAACCTAATCCTATATATATATATACACACACACACTAATATATAGGTGTTTAATCATTTGAGACTTCCAAAAGTTGTGAGATTCTTAAGAACTTTTACTTTAAGGTATTGTTTTACATAATATTATTTCCATCTTAGACTGGCATTTAATGTACTGATTAATATATATTTGTTTCACAATGTGTTTGTTTCATATGTATGCAGTTCGCAATGTGAAACTTTTTTACTTATAACTTTTATTTCACAAACAGACAAAAAAGGTTCACATTGTGAAACAAATATATGTTCATGAAAAGAATCATATGAAATAGGCAAATAACACATGATGCACTGGTTCTCAAAGTTATCACAATTTCATACAAACCATGTAAATATTACACATCATACAAACCAATCTCGATCCTTGATTTTGTATATTTTGAAATTTTTAGGCAGTTACCAAATCAGTTGCATATAAGGTTGAGAGTAAATTTTGGAACCGATTTAATTCACATGGTTCATATTGATTGATAACCTGCACGAACGGTTGAGATTTGTTTGTATGGTTTGTAGGATTTAGTCGGTTTGTATGTTGAAGCGGTTCAAATAAAATGACTAAATATCATGAGAAGGTTAAAGTAAGGAATCGTGTACTTTTATTTTAAGGTATTGTTTCATATGATTTGTTTGCTTCAACTTTTAGGTTTTAAGGTATTGATTAACATATATATTAGTTTCACAATGTGAAACTCTTTTACGTGTATTTTTTGTTTCACAAACATATAAAAAATATTTCACATTCTGAAACAAACATATGTTAATCAATATCTTAATTCCTAAACTTAAATAAACAAAACCAGTTCCCATGGTTTATAACCTAAATATAAACATTTTTGTATTTCTCACATCAATAATATATATATATATATATATATATATATATATATTGGAAGGATATTTTGCAACCCTTAAAAAGGTTGCAACCATTGCAACCCACATCTTAACCGTCGGATTCATGATCGACGGTTACAATAGATATGGGGCACAATATTTTTAATTAAAAAAACAGAAATGGTAAATGTATGAGAAATAAAGAAGTAATCCTAGTCTTCCATACGGTCAAGATCGGATTTGACTGGTCAAACATTGCGTCTTTGACTGATCACCAATTGCGACTTTGACTGGTCAAAAGTTGCTTCTATTCCAAAAATAAAATGATAGTTTCGTAATTTTTACAAATTCACGGGACGAGTTCATATATGAACATGTATGATTCACATATGAACTATATGTTTATATGTGAACCAGTGTAATTCACATATGAACTCTGATTCATATATGAACTAATTAACTGATTCACATATGAACTAATTAACTATAGGTTCATATGTGAATCAGTTGAACTAATTAACAGATTCACATATGAACTATTGTGATTCACATATGAACCAAGGTTCTAAATGGCGTGAGGCATAGCGTGACGACGAGGCCAAGCCTTAAGCCTTAGGAGCCACGGCGAAGCCATGACGTTTTCAAGGCGTGACTTATGGCGTCAAATTTTCTAATTCATATATAATATTATATATAAAAATGTATGTTTTGTAGTGTTACTCAATAAGTAAATAGTAATAAGCAAGTTAAATTAGATTATATATTAAAAACTTACAAATAGGACATTGAAAACGTAAATAAAAATCAAATATCTCATTACAATAAATGCGCATTAGGCCATGGTGTTCCATGGGCTTAACGTGGCGTGACACACAAACCTTGGAGCCATGGCGCGCCATGACGGCTGTGCGGCGAGTTTTTTAGAACAATGATATGAACTAATTAATTGATTCACATATGAACATATAGTTCATATATAAACCACATAGGTTCACATATAAACTCGTCCCGCGTATTTTACGAAACTACCCCTCTATCTTCTACAGACCATACAAGAAATTATCCGATGATTCATGGTCAAACCCGTAAATGTTGATCAGATAAAGGGCTAAGATCATTTCTCTATTTCTCATACATTTAACATTTCTCAAATAACCTATATATATGTATATATATATAGTGTTTGGTTCATTTGAGAAATGGTAAATATATGAGAAATAGAGAAGTGATCTTAGCCATTCATATGGTCAAGATTGGATTTAATTGGTCAAAAGTTACGGCTTTGACTGGTGGTCAAAAATTACGGCTCTTCCAAAAATATAAGGGTATTTACGTAACTTTGACAAAAACACGCGCGTGTTCATATATATGAAGGCATGCAGTCATACATGAATGCATGCGTTCATATATGAATGTTCGTAATTTTAAACAAACACTGACTGCATGCGTTCATATATGAATGCATGTAAAAAAAAGAGTGACATTCATATATGAACGCCTGTTTTTTGCATGCCTTCATATATGAATGCATGCAAAAAAAAAGAGTGACATTCATATACGAACGCCTGTTTTTTGCATGCCTTCATATATGAATGCATGCGTTCATATATGAATGTTCATAATTTTTACATAAACATTGACTGCATGCCTTCATATATGAATGCATGCGTTCATATATGAATACGTACAAAAAAAATAGTGACATTCTACTAACATTCATATATGAACGTCTACTAACATTCATATATGAACTTCTGTTTTTTGCATGCATTCATATATGAACACACACGGCTAAAAAAAAAGTGATATTCATATCTGAACGTTTGGATAATTTACAAAAATACCCTTCGAATAATAAACAATGTGAGGAACACGGGAGTGGACCATGAGAGCAATTATCCCCTAATTATCGGTCAAAGCCGCCGATCTTGACCGAATTAATGGTTTAAGATCACTTCTCTATTTCTCATATATTTAGTGTTTCTCAAATGAACCTTTCCCTATATATATATATATATATATATATATATATATATATATATATATATATAGTGGAAGGATATTTTGCAACCCTTAAAAATGTTGCAACCCTTGCAACCCACATCTTAACCGTCGGATTCATGATCGGCGGTTACAATAGATATGGGGCCCAATATTTTTAATTAAAAAAAACAGAAAAATAAAAATAAAATAACCGTCGATTATGAATCCGACGGTTAAGATGTGGGTTGCAAGGGTTGCAACCTTTTTCAAGGTTGCAAAATATCCTTTTTCAAGGTTGCAAAATATCCTTCCAATATATATATATATATAGAATGTTGGTGGGTGGGTGGTTCCCATGCTGGTGTTTATTTCCAGCAAAAACTTGCATGGTTGAAGACTTGGGAAGTACATTTGGTCCCACTGTCTGACATGAATTCTTTTTAACACCCAAAAAACAGATGGGCAAATACATTTATTTATCATAAGATCCAAAAAAAAATTGAAAGAAAATTAGCTCAAAACCATTTCAGGTTTTTTTCTTACAACTATCCAGATAATAACCTATACTAAACTGTATCCACTAAGGTAACATTTTTTGGCAATGCAACAAGATCATATAAACCAAGAAATACAAATGAATAAATACTTCAAATCATAACTTCTGATACAGTAAAAACCTCATTGTACACCTCAGCATCTAAAACAAGTTTAAGAGTTTAATCAAATATGATTTTGCCGCGAGGAAAAAGATGCATACGAAATGCTCGAATTCTTGTTCTCTCGAGCAAATGAAAATGAGAATAGATCAACAGTTTGCATACCAAACTGGAACATGCTCTGCTTTCTCCGGCCCTGTGACAGCAACGGTTGCACCAACAATAATTGAGCCAAACGATGTTGAAAGTCAAAAGTCAACGGGAGAATACGAGCTCCTGTAACTTTGAGAAGGTCCTCTAACTCTTCGAATCAATGACATGAATAAACTCTGCAAACATGTCAAAGTACAAGGAATACCATCACAACAGGCTCATCATTGGCAGTGGTTATTAAAAGTTAAAACGTAGCAAAGCGCTATTTTCTGAAGGAGATACCGGAAGCAGTTAAAAAGAAAAGAAAATTGATACCAGATACAGAGTTCGAGTTCTAAACCATTAAAGTATCTAAAATGTCCTTTGGGTGTGTTTGGTATGAGGACAGAAGTGGAAGGACGAGGGTAAAATAAGCGTGTGAAGAATTCCGGAAGGTTTTAAGGTTTTAATTTGACATTTAGTAATTTATCAATCTTGTCCTATCTCCATGATTTTTGTCCACCTATTTTGGTGGGACAGTAACAAAATGCATTTTTATCCCACTCAGGTCGTATCCTAACTCCGTGTCAATCTAATGTCACTTCCAAACGTGTCATAACAAGTTTTGAAACTGTCATGTCTCGTCCGAAATCCGATCAGATTTTTAGTTTGCCCACCCGAACCCGTCCAACCCTCCCAATGCACACCCCTAATGTTGCATTTATTTTGGGACATCCCAGAAAGGAAATTATTGTATTTGTTTTGAAAACTAGGGAGCAATATCTATATGCAAGCTTGCATATAGAACGACCACGTTCACTTTTATCATATATATTCTTTTTCTGCCATAGAGGAGCCAATGCACCCGTATATCCCACCTGTATGTGGTGTCTGAGATGGGTAAGATGTATGCAGACCTGACCTCTACCCAAAAGAGTAGAGCGGCTGCATTTGTAAAGACCCCCCGGCTTGTGAAAAGTGAAACTTACAATCAAGGAGAAAGACAAGTGATGAAACAATACCCGAACTCTATGGGGTAAGCTGGCCCAAAATTCCAAATTCGGAATATTCTGAAAATATAAGCAAAAAGTGAGTCATGCAACAATCCCCAACTAAGACATCCAGCGTTTCCAGTTGAAGGTTGAAGAAACTTACATCTATACCACGAATGCCAAGATAGAAGAAGCGATATGCAGCTCCAGCTATTAGATAACCTCCTAAGAGACACAAAAGTCTGAAGAACAAAAAATGAAAATTCAGAAATGAACGGTATGGATGTTCGTTGTATGATTTGTAATGCGACCATTACGTTATTAAGAGGGTGCCGAACCAGCCCAAACCACTGCCTTTGGTATACAAAACGTTGGCGCAACCAGCTGGATGCATTATTTGTGTAGCCTGCATTAAATAGGCAGCCACTGTAAAATAATCGGCTGCTAAAAGTTACAGATAAATGCGATAACCAAGCGAAACAAGCCTCGGTGAGCCCCACATTTTGAGTAGGGTCTGGGGAGGGTAAGATGTACGCAGACCTTACCTCTATCCCGAGGGGTAGAGCGGCTGTTTCCTCGGCTTGAAATAAATCTAGAAAAGCATGGTTTTGCGAGAAACATTTGGTTCTAAAAATTAGACAAAAGTTTGAAATATAGGAAAGAGGATAATCGAATGATAAGAAACAAGCAAAGATACTAAAGTATGTCGAACAGTAAGAGCATACAAGAAGGTATTAGACCGCTAGACTAACTACGGACTAAGTAGTTGTTGACTCTCTAACCTTCCCCCTACCTACGTCTCTGGTGCCTACTCGAATGTCCTAGTACATCGATGCCTACCTTTCGACTCTCTAACCCATCCCCAACCCTCAACTACTCTCCACCCCCTTCCCCTACCCCCAATAATCATGGGTCATTGCACACAACCTGCTACCCTAGTCCGGTGTCTCCACAAACTCCTGAGTTACGGTAAGTTCATGATTATGTAGGCATGTAGCTCCACTAGCCACAAACATATTATACTCCTTATCAGAAGACACATGTGAACATTTCAAGTTCAAAATTGATACGGTAGTCGACTAAATTGAGGAACATGTGATACCAAGATAAAATTGATAACAAGAAATACAAATAGTATTGTGTTTGGAGAGTGGTTTGACATAAGAAGTTAAGGCATGTTTGATGTCTCTCCATCGAGGGGGTATCTACCAGTTCTCTATCAAGTGCAGAATGAAACTTTTGGGTTTCAAAACACTCACAAAGTTACAGAGCCCACCGACTCTCTCGAGTGTCTTTGGTCCCTGCAAAAAGCAACATGTAGAAGAATTTGAGTTGTTATTTAGAAAGATGAGAACGATTAAAAAGGCAAAGGGAACATTTTCTCACTTGAACTTGCTTTGAATCACAGATAACAGAAACAGAAAGTGAACAATTCAATTCTGATCCTTGGTGCCACATTTTGACGACAACACCCTTGTCTGGATTGTTCTTATCTGTCATGTTTATAACCCAGAAAAGAGTAAATATAAACGTCACAAGCATCAGATTACAACTTCTTGCAACAAGAACATAAAAACAAACATCACATGACACTTCAAGGGATCATCTTTGTAACTGCAAATGAGCAAAAGGCGCATAAGAGCCATTATGAAGGAGACATCATACCACAAGGAACCCCAACATGAGCCATAAATGTCTAAAGTCATGCATTAATGCCATAAGACCCATAAACAAGCTACAAAGCAAATGAGTCCTAAGAAAAGGCCTTTGAGCCAATGGTACCGAAATCACCAAAGTAACATGCATGAGTCCAGGATTCAAGTCTTACAAGAGACAAGTTGGGTATGAGACTATCTGCTACACAAATAAAAAAGAAAAAAACTGAAGAATCCAATTGGGAATACAACCTTCAGGTCTTTCAGTAACAAGTTATATTTTGTCCAATATTATCAAAACGACATTACCAATGAGATCTGTGGTGATGCTTTGGGTGCGCCCAACAGTAGTACATACAGGATAACCTGCATATGTTCCATAAAACTTCATTAGCTGTTTTAGACGCTTCTCTTATATAATGTTACAACATGCAAGTACACACACAAAGGGGCTTCATTGAGGGAAAAAAAGACCAGAAAGATATTTCCCTTCCCTCTGATCAAATGATTTCAAAAAATATGAATAAGTTTCTATTTCTCCAAATGATCCAACTCAAAGCTTTTAACTATAAGATGATAAATAATATTGTATTTATAGAAGTTTCCTCAAGAATATACCCAATTTATTACTGGACATAAGTGCACTGCAACCCGTCCCGCATCGAGATGATCCCCCACATCCCTGTAAAAATAAAATTCAAATCATCATTACAAAATCTTTATTAAAAGTTAAGAAATGGAAATACACAACATTGATCTGATGGCTTAGCCATGGCTGGTGAGGACAGATTTTATTCACTAAATTAACTATCATAACAAAGAGCAAGTTTGAAACCATCAAACAAGAGCTTGCTTTCTTGTACACTGGCTAACAAGATAATCATTGCCTCGACAAAGTGTCAAGGTGTATTATTCCTCTAGTCCCAAAACTAGTGCCTCCTTTATAACTTAAGGAGTCGAAAGAACTGTTTGGAACTACAAAATTGATATGAACTCATTTGATTTTCAAGACAAGTTGGAGATATTTCAAACTAAAACTAAAAGACCAACATTAAAATGCAAAAGAGCAAACGGTAATTAGAATTTCCATAAATATTAGATTAGACGTTTAGACGTTCAAAATCAAAAGGGACTCTCTGGACGGGGAATATGATAACCAAAAACCATAAGACACATGTTGATCTCATGTAAATGTTTAGAAGGAGGTATTCTTCAATCTGCGCATGAACATAACAAGACAAACTGAGTAATGTGATTACAAATAATGTAACAAATTGATAAGCCGCCAATTTCAAAGGTGTATTCTAGAAGGCGGTAATTTTTGGTAATTCTGGTAATTTCAGTAATTTTGGTAATTTAGAAACAATAAATAGCGAGTAGAATGGAGGAGAAAAGGTATGCGATTCTTGCTATCTTTTTTTGTTTAGGAGAGATCTGGCTCTCGAACCCAGAATCATCTTTTCCTTCTAGTAATCGCTTTTCAATTCAGCAATTTTGATACGAAACAGCCGATCGGTCCTATCAATTGGTATTAGAGCCTTCGCTCCTTATTGACCATGGCACCAAAGACTCAAGGAGAATGCATAGAGGTGCTGGAAGAATCCGTTCCAGCAATGAGAGACGATGTGAAAGCGCTTTGCGATCGCGAGGCAGGGAACACCAAACGAATTGCCGATCTAGACAAGGGAATTCAAGCAACTATGGGCAAAATGCATTCGCTATTCCAAGTGGGATCCGGTAATTCCACTCAAACCGGAGGTTCGTATCAAGGTTCTGGTTCGGGAGGAGGTCCAGAATCGCAACCCAAAGGGGGTGTTAATTCCTCGTTATTCGTCCACTCGGATACGGGAGGAACCGGCAAACCTCCAACTCAGGGATTCTCTCCGGCGGATTGGAGATTGTGACGGATTGAATTACCATGTTCAATGGAATCGATCCAGATGGATGGATTTTTAGGGCGGAATGTTATTTTTGCCCTTCAACGTTTTGAGGAGAAAGAGAAGGTTGCCACTGCCCGGGATTTGTATGGAAGGCGAGGCTCTAGCGTGGTTTCATTGGGCCGATAGCAGAAGTTTGATTCTTGTTAGGGAGGAGCTGAAATTGCAACTCATCAACAGATTCCAACTCACTGAGGTGGATCTGCCCTTAAACAACTTCTAGCTCTCCAACGAACAGGTACCCTTTGTGAATTTCGCCATTCATTTGAGACCCTTGCATCCTCCTTATCGGACCTTCCAGAGAAAGTGTTGGAATGTAATTTCATGAATGGGCTCAAACCCTTCATTCAAGTTGAAGTCATGCTATTGAGACCACAAGGGTTGGCCCAACACATGGAGGTAGCCCAATTAGTGGAAGACCGAAATTCTCGGGTATCAGGAGGTAATCAAAGTCCCAGTGGCCCCTATAAACCCAACCCTAATTTTTCCACTTCATTAATTCGCACTACCCCGTCACCGAGTAGTAGTGTCATGGCTACGGGTGTTCAGGTGGTGATGGGTAAAGGAATGGGAACCTTCCCAACGACCAGAAAATTAACGGAAGCGGAGCTTCGAGACAAACGGGCTAATGGACTCTGTTTTCGTTGTGACGAAAAATATCAAGTGGGTCATAAGTGCAAGAACAAAGAATTACAAGTACTTCTACTCCAAGATGAACCCACTGAAATAGAAGAAGATGACAGCGGAATTAATCAAAATGAGGTAGAAAGATTGATAACGGAAGAAGACCGAACCATCGAGTTATCCCTAAACTCAATGGTTAGACTTACATCCCCACGTACCATGAAAATTCGCGGACTCGTCAAAGGTGAAGATGTTATTGTCCTTATTGATTGCGGTGCATCCCACATATTTATTTACAAAGGGTTGGTCTTACGACTCCAACTCAGAGTTGATGAAACCGCGGGATTTTGGGTGAAGGTTGGTACGGGACAGGTGGTGAAAGGAAACGGAGTGTGCCGAGGAGTAGAGTTGATCCTTTTGGAGATGCGGATCACTACGGAATTCCTACAGCTAGAATTAGGGAGCACCGATGTCATACTTGGTATGCAATGGCTAGAAATTTTGGGCGACATGAAGGTTAATTGGAGGGCGTTGCAAATGAAATTCAAGGTGGATTGGTCGAAGATAGTTATTAAAGGGGAATCGGGCCTACAAAAAAAACATCGTTTCATTGAAAGGGTTACACAAATGTTGGCACACCACAGACGAAGCATTGTTGTTAGACTTGTATTTGTTGCAAGAAGAAAATGATGTTATAGGACGGAGACCGAACCTAATTTATAACAGGTCCTTGAGAGTTATCAAGATGTGTTCGAACCGTTAGGCTACCACCGAATAGAATGCAAGACCACGCCATACCGTTATTGCCGAACACGACGCCCATCTGTGTCAGACCTTGCCGTTATTCATATGAGCGAAAAAATGAAATCGAGAAACTCGTCCGGAAAATGTTATATGCCCAGGTCATTCGGCCGAGTGAAAGCCCGTACGCTAGCCCCGTCTTATTAGTTAAATAAAAAAAGACAGGAGTTGGTGGTTTTGTGTGGACTACAGTGCACTTAACCAAGCAACTGTTGCCAACAAATTTCCAATTCCATTGGTCGAGGAACTGATAGATGAATTACATGGGGCAAGAATTTTTTTTTTCCAAATTAGACCTCAAATCGGGATATCATCAAATTCGAATGAGGGATAGCGACATTGAAAAGACGGCATTTCGAACCCATGACGGCAATTATGAGTTCACGGTGATGGCTTTCGGTCTTACCAACGCTCCCGCCACTTTTTAAGCTCTCATGAATGCATTGTTTCGCCCTTACCTTCGGAAGTTCATCCGTATTTTCTTCGACGACATCCTTGTTTACAGTCATAATGAGGAAGAACATGGACAACATCTCACCTTAGCCCTCCAAATCCTTCGCGACAACCGGCTTGTGGCAAATCGAAAGAAATGTGTGTTCAGGCAACACCGAGTGGAATATCTTGGTCACATAGTCTCAGACAAAGGGGTAGAAGCTGAGTTCGGGAAGATCCAAGCAATGAAAGAATGGCCGATCCCTAGAACAGTGAAAGAATTAAGCGGTTTTTTGAGGTTAACCGGTTATTACTGTCGATTCGTAAAAGGGTATGGAGGGATAGCATTACCGTTAACCCAATTGCTCAAAAAGAATAATTGTGAGTGGAGTTCCGAAGTTGAAAAGGCTTTCCAACAATTAAAATCCGCCATGATACAGCTGCCCGTTTTGGCCCTACCGAATTTTGAGAAAGAGTTTACTGTGGAAACGGATGCCTCAGGAACAGGGCTAGGAGTTGTCTTGATTCAAAACAACAAACCAATTGCCTATTTCAGTCCAGCATTACAGCAACAAGAAAGTATAAATCAGTGTATGAGCGGGAATTTATGGCAAATGTTAGCGGCTAAGAAGTAGAAGCATTATCTGTTGGGGAAGCGATTCATTGTCATAACTGATCAGCGAAGCCTCAAATATTTGCTAGAGCAGCGTGAAGTTTCCTCCGACTATCAAAAGTGGTTGGTAAAATTAATCGGTTTCGATTTTTCGATCCAATTTAAACCATGCAAAGAGAATGTCGCAGCCAACGCCCTTTGAAGGAGGGCCCATCTACCTACCTTAATGGAATTAATTACATTCCCTTGTCAACGAAGTGAATCAAGATCCTAAATGGAAAGCACGCATAGCGGAACTCAAGAACGGCAATCTAGAGTCGAGTCCTTTTTCAGTTGAGGGAAAACTTACTCCTCTAGCATGATAAGATTGTTATTCCTCGACAATCTCCGTTGATCGCTCATATTCTAGTGGAATACCATGATGGAGCCATTGGGGGTCATGTTGGATTCTTAAAAACATTACAGCGGGTCAAGGGCTCAAGGCAGAATTTTGGTGAGAGAGAATGAAAGAAAGAATCCGGGAATATGTGGCAGTTTGTGCGATCTGTCAAAGGAATAAATGTTCCACCTTAACACCGGCAGGGCTGTTGCAACCCTTGGATATTCACCAACGTGTTTGGGAAGATATTTCCATGGATTTTGTGGAAGGATTACCCATATCGGAAGGATTTAACTCTTTTTTGGTGGTGGTCGACCAACTTAGCAAATATAGTCATTGTATTGCTACAGCACATCCGTTCACAGCCCTTAATGGAGCTGGCATATTTCTGAAAGAAATTGTGCATTTACACGGTGTGCCAAAATCAATCATCTCGGATAGGGATAAAATTTCCCTTAGCCATTTTTGGCAGGAACTGTGGCGTTTACAAGGTACTAAACTCAAATTTAGTAATGCGTACCATCCTAAGAGTGACAGACAAACGGAAGTAGTCAATCGAGATATAGAGGCATACTTGCACTGCTTTGCTGGGAACAGCCTAAGAAGTGGGCGATGTGGCTTCCTTGGACAGAATATTCTTACAACACCTCTTTCCACACATCATCGAACACCAACCCATTCAAGATTATTTATGGTCGCGACCCTGTGACGTTAACTCCCTATTCAAACATGGCAATCTCCAACTCTTCGGTGGACCAAATGCTAATGGACCGAGATTGCATGCTGACAGAACTCAAAGTCCACTTACATAAAGCACAACAAAGAATGAAAATTTCGACAGGCAAACACTGGCGCAACATAGAACATCCGGTGGGTCAATGGGTGTTCTTGAAGACCAGACCATATCGGCAAACATCTATGTCCGCTCATCGTAGCGCGAAATTGGCACCCGTTTTACGGGCCTTTTATTATTCTCGAACGCATTGGAAAGGTTGCTTATCGCCTTCAATTACCCCGCAACAATAGTGTTCACCCTGTGTTTCACGTTTCCCAACCGAAGGAGGCAATTGGCAATCAAGTGACACTGACACCTCTTCCGACCATACTCGCAGACAATTGAGGACTTCAAGTGGAGCCCGAATGTTTGAAAGGAATATGGTACCAAAACAACAAGGATATCGAAGTACTTATTGGGTGGTGAGGATTACCTGCATTTGAAGATACATGGGAGTCTTGTGATGATGACATGTGTACACAGTTCCAGCATTTCACCTTAAGGACAAGGTGAATCGCACGCGCGTGCCGGGGGGGGGGGGGGGGGGGTATTGATAAGCCACCGATTTCAAAGGTGTATTCTAGAATATGGTAATTCTGGTACTTTCGGCAACTTTGGTCATTTAGAAACAATAAATAGCGAGTAAAGTGGAGGAGAAAAGGTATGTGATTCTTGTGATTTTTTTTGTTTTGTTTAGGAGAGATCTGGCTCTCGAACCCAGAATTATCTTTTCCTTCTTGTAATCGCTTTTCAATTCAGCAATTTCAATACGAAACAACCAATCGGTCCTATCACGAACAACGAAGGGGACAATGAATGACATGCTCCCCCATTTAATTTGTTGTTTATGTTGTTTTTTCGTGAGTTGTATTAAGCTACAATGTATGATTTCAACTGAATGACATGCTCCCCCATTTGGTGATTGAGTGCCAATATTGTTTATTAATCGGTTCTCTAACTCCATTTAGCGGATCACTATATAATCTCATATTAACTTACACTTCATCTTCTGAGGATTTAATATTTTCTTCATAACTAATTCTTCAGAGGTTAGATATAACACAAGTTCTAGCAAAGCATAAAAGGAAGAGAGGAAGCAAAATTTATTCCTTTATAGAAAAATTAAGAATCTAAGTTCGATAAATGTGAAAGATGTTAAAATTTCATTATCTGTCATATTACTAGGGGAGATGTCTCATCTGGTGGATCCAGAAATTTTGGTGATAAGGGGCGCAATTTAAATTTGGCCACTCAATTGTCGAGCTCAGGTTAACATATTTTAAAACACTAGTTTTAACAAGTCATGGTCAAAAATATTGGGTCAGGTCACTATCAGTATGAGCCATATCCAACACTTCTTTTCTCCTTCATTTTCATTAGGTATATGCAGGAGCAGATCTACCTTAACAAAAAAGTCAGCTACACCTAAATAAAAGCTACGGAAAAAAAAAATCTAAGCCTAACTTTTTATATTTCCCCCAACCTTTTCCCACTACTTGCCCTCAACTTCTTACCTTTTGAAGAAATGCATTACTACTATACTTTATTTTTAGGCTTTTTTGCTTAAATATACATGTTATTTATATGTTTTTTTTTTGTTTATTATTTGTTAGGGTTCATATAAATTTGTTTCTTCAGTTAAGATTTGTTGAAAATCAATTTGTTTTTTGTTAACTGGTAATTGTTAGTTCCAAACATGGAGTTGAGGGCAAGTAGTCGGAAAAGGTTGGGGGCAATATGAAAATTTAGGCTTAAATTTTTTTCACAGCTTTTGTATAGGTGTAGCTGACTTTTTGTTGGGGGCAAGTGCCCCCTATCCCTCAAAGGTAGATCCGCCTCTCATCTCATCCACGACTACTGTTGTTCCTTGATCTATTTTCTAACATCGTTTATTGAATACATTAACAAATCATGCATTATTTCTAACTACATGATCTTCATGATTTGATATTTTCATTATAACTAGTCCATTAGAGATTGAGCATAGTGAAGTTCTTCCAAAGCATAATAGAAGAGAAGTAAAATTTATTCCTCCACAGATAAATTAGGAATCTAAGTTCAATAGATGTCAAAGATCTTACTTTTCATTAGGTGTCATATTCCTTGGGTTCAGGTCCAGTAGTAGGGGGAAGAGAAAGGTCAAATATCCATCTCAAGTGATGTGGAGAGGAGGGACATCAGTTCTCCGGAGATGGATCCTGTTTCACCATGATTTATAGGGCTGAAAAAAGGTTTCTTGGGTACTTAAATGTTTCATCCAAATAATTTTAGCTCCTTTTGAACATATTAACATCGCCAAAAACTGTAACTTGAGTGACACTTACCCAGCAATCAAAACATCTTGGCGGGTCATGGTTAAAAATCATTCCATCGCATAGCTGTCCCACATAGAAAAGAAAAAAGATAACAAGTTAGCTTAAAATAACATGGCTGATGGCAGACATGTATCATGTACGTACAATAGAAAGAACATGTTCACTTAGCAAATTTCCCTCTTATGAATTCTCTCTATAACCTTAGTATCGGCATAAACATTAATGAAGAAAAAGAAAAAAAGAAATCAGCGCTATCTAACTCTGTGAAGTCGCAAATAAATATATATTTGTGAATAACATGATACAGAGCATTAATGCTCATAGACTTCTCTGCTACTGATTAAATAGACTGAAGCAGTAAAAGGCAAACTTTGAATTGTATATATCTTGTAATAGGGTAACTGTAGCAAAAGGAAAAAGAAAATGCATTGGCAAATAAAGCAATAAAGCATAACCTGTTAGAGACAACCTGAAACCAAATCACTGTCCCATTAGACGACACCTTGTAATATCTGATTCAAATTAATTGAAGATATGGTTAGCCCATTGTACTAGAAGTGTGTGCCAAATTTCCATGCCATTGTTTCAGTTTACAGGAAATATTATTTACCAAGAAATCAATGTAAATAAATATTTATTCTTTTCATTCTTTCAAGTTCAACTCGATCAATTCTGACCCCCAACCCCCCAAATACGAGTACCATGGAATTCTAAACATTTGATTCAGATATGGTAGTTCAAGGGCTCGTAGAAACATGTGGAATTTAAGAAGTTAGTTGGTATTTCACGAGTTAGTTAAAAAGTCCGGTGGCATATACATGATGAAGAGAGCCCATTCATTAATTGGTCAATTTGAAGATTGAAAATGGTTCTTGAAAACACCTCAAAGAGTTATAGCTAATACGATTTATATGACATCAATGTGTATTATGAATGAAGGGTTAAAACATTTTTAGAATGTGATAAAAGCATAAATGAACTCTGTAACGTGGAGTTCAATGAGCTCTAGTTATATGGAGAAGATGAGGAAAGAATAATATATTGATGTGGCAACTAGAGGAGTTTTTCCTTTTTGCATTTTTGCTATTTTCTACAAACAAAATAGTGTCTTTCTATTTAATGAACTTAACACCGTTACAATTCATCAATTTTGTTAACTCGTTCATTTTTCATATTCTGAAGTTGTAAAAGAAAACAGGGACACCACCCACAAAGATTCGAAATGCTAATTGCTCCCTCAGTAAGCAAACATGAACTTCACATATTTTAGATGCATCAATCAAATTAATATATCTCCCATGCCACAATGCCACCTAACTTTCTACCATCACTTAACCATATTCAAAACTCTAACCAATTAGACTATGAGTATCTGTAAATGATAGAATGCACACTTGCAATGCTCAATACCCGAAGCGAAAAATCAACCATAACCAAATCTATTGAATGACATCTCAACAGAGACAAATGGAGAGAAGAAGTACCCGTCTTCGCTGAGAACGCCATGAGGGAATGTTTCAGAAGGGGAAGCCAAGCTGTAACTATAGAGCTTATTCTTTTGGGTAATACTGAATTCACAGATATCAGATACCGAATGAATTGCACCGAATCTGTATAGAATCGGCAAAGTGAGAATGTGGAGAAGGAAACTCCGTAATTGCATTTCCAGACGATTTATTATCCTCGTTTAAATGGAAATCGACTGGATTTCTTGCAATTTGGGGAAGATCATGGAAGTGGAAAAATTAGGGTTCGAATCGAACTTCTGAAAGTTCTGCCCCTTTTTGTGTGTCAACTTGTGACCGTTGTCGTAAACGGTTACCGTACCATTACAAGGTTTTCTTTCGGTGAAATATCCTCGGGCTCGCGCATGGTTAGCAAAATGTTTTTATATAGAATGGGAATTTGACTTCGAAGGAATTAGAATGGAATGTTGTCAGGTTTGGTCGCTTGTTTGATTGACAGAATTAGTGTAACACACCGATTTTAGAAAGATATATATATATATATATATATATATATATATATATATCAAGTTAATACTAATGGATATTTTAAGGGGAAAAAGAAGAAATAAGATTTTAGACTCGAATCCTATATTTTATAACTTTGTTGGACGAATGGTTCAATTACAAGTCCAACGATTCTTTTCGGATTAAAATCGGAGTTAAAAAGAAGAAGATATGACCAAATCTGTGATCGGGCAAGAAAAATGAAGAGAATCGGAGGGGTTGTGCTCCGTGTGGATCTCCGCACGAATGGATCAGCGTCACCATCCGCACGGAGCCACTGTGCCCATTTAAAAGGGGGGAACCGGCCCTAAACCTCATTTTTCACAAAAACCTTCAAATCTCTTCCCCTTTCTCTCCCAAACCGACCCCCATCCTCCCCAATCGAACCCTAACTCATTTTTGGGGGATTTCCTCCTAAAATCACATGATTCTTCATCATCTAGCCAGTTTGGAAGTGAGAAACATAACTCTTCATCTTCATCTTCTTCATCAAGTTATATAGCGTTTCATCCACCCTTGTTCTCCCTTTCGTAGATTGGAAGTTTGTAACCATTTTGGTGACCTAGAGGTGAGTTGGTGGTGGATTCAAGTCATTGGTTAAGGTAAGCCTCTATTTTCTTCATCTATGGAAATTAGAGTTTTTGGTATAGATGAGATCTTCATGTAAAATGTTGGGGAACGATTCTATACAGTTGAATATCTATGTTTATGGTTGGAATATTGTGGATCTAGGTTTTAGCTTTGAGGATTCAAGTTTCTTCAAGAAAGTTCTAAGTGGGTAAAATCTAGATTTAACCTAAATCTAGCAAGGTGAGTTTAAGATGCTTTGTGAAAACTATGTACATGCCAAAATATATATTTTAAAGTAAAAATATGTTTTGCTTGGTGATTGTAAATGTGTTGAGTATCTTGAGAAGTTTTCATATTTGGTAAACTTGGGTTATTTGAATCTCATGAAATGCCCATATTTGGGATCTGGATATTTTGATAAATAAATAGCATGATTTATACATTTGGTGATTTTGTACAAATGAAGTTTATTTTATGATTTATGCATTTTTGGTGATTTTTGTACATATGAAGTATAATGTATAACTTATGCATTTTTGGTGTATTTGATTCCATAAATCATTTGGAAAATACATGTCTCAGTGTTATAAGACATTTTGGAAAACATAAGAGTATGAGCCCATTTAGAAACACTTTTGTTCCAATACATGATGAGTTTTGGGTTAGTCACATCTTTGAGGTATGTGTCTGCATAGACGCCGTTTAAATGTGTTTTCTATGTAGGGATCATTATTTGTTGGTAAAAAGGGTTTTGAGCATTTTAGCTCGATTTTGACTAAAAAAAGTCTTGAGGACATTTGTCCGGTTTTAATGGCTCAATGTGGAACCCCATTTACGATTTACATTTTAATGCATCTTATTGCATATTAATGTTAATTACATGCTCGAGTGCGTTGGTCATTCATGTGTAGTCATGTAATGTTATAATGTGTTGCATTGGATCTATGGGTATGTAAGTCAGTCTTTATGTGTTAGTCAATTGGGTATTACGGGGTTGGACTCCGAGACCCATGTTTTATGACCTTAACCTTTCATGTGTACACTAGAAGGGCTGAGTCCGGTTGTGCTATCGTGTTGATGGGCGTTTGGGAACTCCGCCATGTTGGGGCAATGTCATGGTTGTAACACCCGACTGTGTCGGGCCTTTGGAGGTATTCATGGTAATATTCACTAAGGCCAGCTGTCTCTTTTGTTGTAGCTTGACTTGAAGGGAGTTGTAGGGACACTTAGGCTTTCATGTCGTGAAGTGTCATACGATTAACGTTGTATGAGTGGCATACTTTCGTGTTCCTCCACTCTCAATGGATACGGGTCTCCCCCGTTGTCGGCCAACAGTATTTTGGATATTTAATTGTCCAATCTTTAACATTTGAATTTCATTCCATTTTATGGTCGCGTGAGTATTGAATTTTAGTTTCATGTTTTCGATGGCATAATATATTTATATAGATTGTTTTCCATGATTTATGAGTTGAGTATTATGCCCCACCTGTGTTTCGGGATATAAAGTTTTATCCGCGTTTTTATAATTGGGAGTTCGTTTTCTATTCACGTTTGGGTGAGTTTTTGGGCGGCATCATTTTATAAAGAATGTTTTGTATTTGGACGTTCGTCCTTAAAAATGCATGTTATTGGAAAACGAGTCGTTTTCATATTTAAGGTAAATCATTTTGAAAGATCTTGATTTAAATTGCATTCCTTCCTTTTTACGATATATTTATTCATGTTGAAAACTCTTGAACTCACTAGGCGTTAGCCTAACCTTTTTATTTGTCGGCATGTGCATCAGGTCCCGGCTGGGTATGGTACGAGCGTCACTGTGAAGAGATGAGAATTAGATTTATGCTTGAGGGTGAGTAGTTTGGTGAAACATTCCCCTGTTATCTTAGGTTATAGCAATTTGTATTTGGGTTTAGTAACACTCTACCTTTAATTAGTCTATGTGTAAGACTTTATTTATCTTTTGTTGATGGTTAAATCTATAATAGTATTTCAAGAATGGATTTGTCGTAAGATAATTTATCTTTTTTTGAGGCATTATTGAAAATTTTAAATTAGTTGCTCCTTTCAAATTTGAGGGTGTTATAAGTTGGTATCAGAGCTTAAGTTTGAGAGAATTAGGTGTTGATTTCGGATACCTAGACTCAAACTAGCATACTTTTAAGTGATTGAAAGTGAAATTGCACCATTAGGCACTTTAAGGTAGGATATTTTGAGGTCGATCGAGTCGCTAGAAACGGGAAACTCGTCGAGGGTAGCAATGATGATCATGTACGGTACGTTCATAATTGCACCTGCCAGTGTTATGGTGAACCTACATGTTACATGGGTATGCTTGAACTGTCTTTGTGTGATGACCGTTGGGGTAGTGAATAAGTTTCTAAGTGAGTACCCGATAGAAGAGTTGATGTTTATAGCATTGTCATTTGGAGTGATGGATAAGCATGATAAATACATTAAGTTGACTATTTTGGGTCAGGGTTATTAGTTGGTTTAGAATCATAGACTTAGGGAATCGATATTATTCGAGGAGAAATTGTAAGGTGAACCTATGAAGTCCTTGATTTTTGTCTTGAGATGTTTGAGCATCCGGATGACGATAGTGTGGCTGGAAATTAAGGAGCGTAGTTTTGAGACGTTGAGTGCCGATCAAATTCATGCACAAAATTTATTTCTAAAATGAACTGCATCAATTATTTCTCATGCTTCCAAAAGCAATATGTGGATTATATTACAAGGTCTTGGAAAAATGCTTAGCACACATAAGATTTTAAACAATGATTTTAAACATGCATAAAATTAGTTGCTTGCATGAGGTTGCAAACTTTGTTGGGACTTTCTTTATTCTCATTGTTGTCCAACGCTATTTCAGATATTGTGATGTGTATATTTTGATGTTAATTAGGGTCTTGGACAAGTAACTGCGGTTTATGACTTTAACATTAGATCTCCTTCACAAGTGAGCCAGAAGTTACCAAGTAGCATTTTGCTCATCTTTGTAGAGGACGTAAGAGCATGTTGTAGAGGTGTTTTCTGAAGAAAAAGTGAGACCTGGTTGAACTCCGGGTGGTCCACATCAGCAGAAAGTCGTGCAACCTGGTTGCATGCAGGGAATGCAAGAGTTTCCCTGGTGAGAGGAGTGGACTTGGAAACTTTGGAAGATCTTGAAGAAGCCATTGATGAAGTAAGAGAGTGTATGCTAGAAAGATAGAAAATGAAGAGTGTGTAAAAGTAAGAAAGGAAGAAGATGAAGTTGTATTTATAGGGTAAAAAACTTGGAGGGAAAGATTTGATTTAAAAAAGAATTGAATAATATTAAATGATAATGATGGTACATAAAAACATGTGAAATGGGGAAGTGGAATGGCCGAAAACGGCTAATTGTCATAATAGTGGGAGTGTCAATCGTCCCATCATCTGACACACGAACCCCGTGAAGCCATGTGGCATGATCTGATATGAGGAGAGAGAGGTACCGAAAGGTTTTCGGTATTATAGATGTGGATAAGGATGACACATCAGATACCGAAATTTAGGAAGAGTTCGGTAAACTAAATTCGGCACGAAAGAGGTTCGGTAGTCGTGAGGTACCGAAAGAAGTCATTTCGGTATACGAGAGTGTTATCCCAGATTAAATCTAGTTGGTAAATAATCAATCAAGTAATCAAGCAACACAATCACAATCAAGAGATATATAAATTAACAAAACATACCAATCATTTGAATGCGATTACAATATGGCTACCTTTCTGTCTAAACAATGATTAAGAAATTATGAAAGGTTCTGACCTAAAATCTAATTAACCAAAACTATAAATACCTAAACCTTATGGGCTTTAAGCTTAACAGGCTTTCTAATGGGCTTGGGCCCAATAGCTAATAAACTATTAACTTATTACACAATAAACCCTCTAACTTTAACTATCAATCAAATACAGTTTAAACACTCTAATTTAACTTTAATCTTGAATACAATTCTTTGATCCAACAATCTCCCCCTTTGGATTCAAGATTAAAAAAAATTTGCAATTGTCTTCAGGTCTTCACTTGTCTTCATTTTTCTTGAAAAACTTCAGATATAACGTTGATAGCTTCAAAACTTGATATCTTTAAATAGTCTTCAAATCTTCAAATCTTTGAAAATCTTCAGCAGTCTTTAGATTATATTCTCCTTTTTTGTATCTTCTCCCCCTTTTTGATGAGTGGTGAGAATCATCATCATCAAAACTTGGCAAAACAATATCCCCCTTTTTCAAGACAATCTCCCCCATTGTGTATGATCACGTAAGCACAGTCTTCATCATGTAACGAGCCCTATATGGAAATAAGAGCAGTCTTCCCAGATGGAAAGAATGATTATTTCAATCTTTTCAGATAAAAATAGTCAATTGTAACCGTTTAAATCTTTGCAAATTCAAACAGTTTAAGAGTTGTAACCCTGAATCAACAAATGACTCAGTTAGAATGTCTGTCAGTAACACAAAGTTACTGAGTAACACAAAGTTACTATAGAAGGAGCTGATTTTGATGTTAGCTCCCCAGGTCTTTCATTCAATCATCGAATAACACATGGTTATCTATGAACGTTCTGACAGAAAACAAATTTCTGTGTGCTCGTGCATGTGTATGAAAAAATTTAGCATAGATGATTGCTTTTCAATATAGGCTCAAAATATGTAAACTTGTTGAGACAGCAACAAATTATACAAAGAATCAATGTGCATGAGAAAGGGTTCGAAGGTGGGGCAACTTTCCTTCTTTTTCAATATTAGTATCTTCCAAATGAAGAACCAATAGCATATGCGCTGCGTCCCCAGAAAATGTGAAACATTCTCTTTTTGAGAAAAGAATGAGTAGCTGGTGGGGTTCTATGCAAGAGATGGCATGGGCTAGTTGCCTATTTCAATGATGGTCACCAAAGAATGTGAACCAATCAGATTATGTGGTTGCCCGGCTCAGAAAGAAGTTTGGTGCAGAGTTTAATATTCTTTTACCCTGTTCTCTCACCCTCTTTCTTTTAATGCTCACGTCTAACCAATCTCTCTTTTTCATTTTACCTCTTCACACACCATCACTCAATTCTTTTTACCCTTCTCCCCTCAATCACTCAGGGAATACTTCCTGGTAGGAAACACTGGTTATCGTGAATCCATGGAAGTTCTGTTAAGCTCATACACTGAATCCCATGTATTTTCCTAAAAGAACATGTTGTTCAACAGTCTTTTGTACATGTAAGCACAAATACTACTTGTTACATGAAGAATAAAAATTTCGGAGAAGTCAAAACTGTTGTTTTTGACAATGTAATTCTCCCCCTCAAACTAGAAAGAGTTTGACAATTTAAGCTCTTAAGGAGTTTTTCAATTAAGCTTATAGACGATTTGTCATGAAGAATAATATTTTGGAGAATCAAAAAACGAATGTTGTTTATATGAACAATATATAAACATATTTTCAATGAAAGCACATGAAATGACGTTTGATTCAATCAACAGTGAATACAAAGAACGTGAGTATTACCATAGAAAGATTTAACTTTTGATACATGGTAATAACAAAGTCAAATAGAATGTTCTGAACCGTTATGTGTATGAATACTTGACAAAGTATACTGACAAGATAAAACGCAAGTATTTATCTTTAAGAACACACGGTCAGATAAGCATTTAAGTATCCAAAAATCTGTTAGCATCACAGATATTCTCCCCCTTAACTGAATGTAAATATAATTTTTTTTTATTTTTATTTTTTAACAAAAAAACAGAAAAATAATGTAAAACACTGAGGTGCGGGTCCTAATCTGGTGTGATTAGAAGCCATACTCCGTTGAGGTACGGGTTCTAAGCTGATTTACTTAGAAGCCTTCTTTTTGACAATTAAGTCCGGGTTTTGAACTGATTTGTTCAAAAGCCATAGTTCTTCCTCCCCCTTAAACATTGGGTGCCTGCAACACAGATTTAGCTTTTGGTACCCACTGGTATTTGGGTCCTAATGGGTTAGTTGCAGTTCTAGTGGGAGATATGAAGTAAGAACCATACCAGTTATTCACATAATCTTTTCTTACAAAATCATTTGAGCCACAGTAGGAACAACTAATTTTCTTTTATGCTAACCTGATCAATTGATGGATTGTGTAAACCAGATCAGGTTTGCCAAAAGTTTTACCTTTTGTAGCATAGTTCCATTTAGCATTTGATGTATGCACAAATGATTCTTCTTTCTTCTTTTCCTCCGAAGATCCTTTAATTCTCCAGATCCAGTTTCCTCTTTCTTTCTCATCATCCCTTCTCCAGAAGCTTTTCTTTTGAGACTTAGTCTTCTTGAAGTTATCTGAACCATCAACATTTTTGTCATAGAAAAGGTTAGAAGGACAAATCTGATCAGTAGATTTAGAAGTAAGACAATCATCTAAATCATAGAAAGGATTATAGAAAACATTTGAAAAATGTGAACTTGAAGCTGTTTATAATGAACTATTTGAATCAGCTAGATCATCTCTTGGTGATTGAGCTATTGACTCTGGCGTCTTGTGCTCAGTCAGCTTCACCTTGAATACAATCTCTTCAAGTTCCTTTATCTTTGAAGACAAATTGTTTATTTCCTTTTCAATCAGATCAAACTTCTTATGCAACTCAGATTTTGCATTCTTCTCCTTCATGATGTTTGTTGACAATTCAGATAGCTTTCCTGTCAGCTTGGCTATCTCGGTCTCAAATATTTTCTTTTCTTCAGAAAAGTCTTTATTTATATCCTTCAGCTCAACTTTCTTCTTCTCTTTCTCAGCCTTTTCTCTGTCAAGAATGATAACGTTCTCAAAATCTGAAACTTGTTGAGAAAGCTTAACACATCTAAGCTCTAAAGATTTCTTCTCTTCAAAGGTTTTTCTGGAGAAGTCAGAGAATTTCTTGGCAAATTCTTTTCTTTCTTTCTCAATCTTCAACATCTCATCTTGAGCTATTGTATTGTCTCTGTCTTGGGTTGCCTTTTCTTTCAGCTTTTCAATCTCAACCTCAAGACTGTAGACTTTATCTTTCAGTTTATCTCTTTCCGCAAAGACTTGAGAATTTGTCTTTCTAAGCTCTTCAGATGTCTTTCTAGCAATGTTTGCTCTTCTTTGAAGCTCATCAAGCTCTCTTTGCATTGCATCCTTCTTTGACCATGTAGAGCTGGATTCAGATCTTTTCAACTTTGCTTGAAGATCTGAGATCTCTTTTTCTTTAGACGCAATTATTCCTGCAAAGTCAATTAAAGAATCAGAATCTTTTAAATTTTCTTTTAAAACATTGATCTGAATAAGAAGAGATGAGTTCTGAATCTGTAAAGCCTTGTTCTCAGCTTTGAGCATTTTGTCCTCTTTGTCATACTCATCAATCATGCGAGATGATGTTGATAATCGTCCAGCAAGTTGTTTAGCCTTTGCTTTTACTTCAGAATGTGTCATCTTTTCAAAATCAAGGCTGTAACCTTCAGACATCATTAGCTGATTCGACATCGTGGCTGTATGGTTAGTAATCAAACTTTTCTGTACCTAGACAACCAACTAGATGAGATCGTTAGAATCAAAATAAAATAAAAAAAAATATACTAAAAAAAATTTTAATTTTAAAAAAAAATTTAGATCAAGCAGGAAAAATAAAGCACGGAAGTTAAAGTTAAATTAGAGGGTTTAAACTGTATTTGATTGATAGTTAAAGTTAGAGGGTTTATTGTGTAATAAGTTAATAGTTTATTAGCTATTGGGTCCAAGCTCATTAGAAAGCCTGTTAAGCTTAAAGCCCATAAGGCTTAGGTATTTATAGTTTTGTTTAGTTAGGTTTTAGGTCAGAACCTTTCATAATTTCTTAATCATTGTTTAGAGAGAAAGGTAGCCATATTGTAATCGCATTCAAGGGATTGGTATGTTTTGTTAATTTATATATCTCTTGATTATGATTGTGTTGCTTGATTACTTGATTGATTATTTACCAACTAGATTTAATCTGCGATAACAGAGAGGTTTACCGAAAGAAGTCGATAAAAGATAGATATACCGAAGAAGGATTTCGGCAAGGGATACTTCTTTGAGATGTACCGAAGAAAGGAAGTTTCGGTTTACGAGAGGTTTTTCCGAAATTAAGATAGTCGGTAAGAAAGAGATATAAACCACAAGGGTTGTGGTGTGGTAGTAAAGGCTTGGGGAGTTCATAGCGCTCAACCCGGGTTCGAGCCCCACTAGCAGCACTTGTGGTAACTGAGGATAAACTCAGGGCTGCACGCTTTAGCAGCTGGGCCAAAGGCCCTAATTGCCAGGGATTAGTCTGGGCCATAGGCCCAGGATACCCTTTCAAAAAAAAAAGATATACCGAAACTCAATTTTTTTAAACTAAATTTAACATACCTAAGGATCCTACTAGGAAGTTGAATTTGGCTTCATCCAGTGGTTTAGTGAAGAGATCGGCAAACTAAAGATCTGTAGAGATGAAATGAAGTTCAATATAACCTTTAGAGATATGATCTCTTATAAAGTGATACCGAATATCAATGTGTTTAGATCTGGAGTGCAGCACTGGATTGTTAGCAATTGCTATTGGACTGGAGTTGTCACATAGGATAGGTATATGAGAGTAGAATTTGTCATAGTATTGCAGTTGATTTTCCATCCACAAGATCTGTGCACAACAACTGCCGGTTGCAACATATTCAGCTTCAGCAGTAGAGGTAGATACCGAATTCTGTTTCTTGCTGGACCAACTTACCAAATTTCCACCTAGTAATTGACAACTGGCAGTTGTACTTTTCATGTCTACCTTAGACACTGCAAAATCAGAATCTGAATACCCAATGAGATCAAAACCTGAGTCCTTGGGATACCAAAGACCCAGATTCATAGTACCTTTTAGGTGTCGAAAAATACGTTTCACAGCCGCCAAGTGAGATTCCTTGGGATTGGCTTGATAACGCGCACACAGACACGTAGCATACATGATGTCAGGTCTACTAGCAGTAAGATAAAGAAGAGACCCTATCATCCCTCTATAATTCGTGATATCAACTGACTTACCAGCTGTATCAACATGAATTTTAAGATGTGGTGCCATTGGAGTTTTCATGGGAGAGCAATTTTCAAAATCAAACTTCTTTAATAAATCACGAATATATTTATTCTGATTTATGAAAATATCTTCAGAAGTTTGTTTAATTTGAAGACCAAGAAAGAAAGTAATCTCACCCATCATATTCATCTCATTTTCATGAGAGAGGCAAACTTCTGACAAAGAGATTCATCAGTGGCACCAAAGATGATGTCATCGACATAGATTTGGACAAGAATAATATTACCTTTGATTTTCTTGAGAAAGAGAGTATTGACAATTTTACCTCTGGTATATCGGGTTGAGAGAAGGAAATCTGACAAAGTTTCATACCATGCACGAGGAGCTTGTTTCAGACCATAAAGAGCTTTGTCTAATATGTACACATAGTAAGGATGAGTTGGATCTTCAAAACCAGGAGGTTGTTTCACATAGACTTCCTCAGCAACTTCTCCATTGAGAAATGCACTTTTAACATCCATTTGAAAAACCCGAAAGTTTTTGTGAGCAACATGAGCAAGAAATATCCTTATTGCTTCAAGTCTAGCAACAGGATCAAAGGTTTCGTCATAATCGATACCTTCATCTTGTCTATATCCTTGAGCAACAAGTCTGGCTTTGTTCCGAATAACAGTACCGACTTCATCCATCTTATTTCGGAAGACCCACTTAGTGCCGATAATAGTCTTACCGAACGAACGAGGCACAAGTCTTCGTACTTTGTTTCTTTCAAATTTAGACAACTTTTCTTGCATAACAGTGATCCAACAAGGATCTGCTAGAGCTTCTTCAATTTTATTGGGCTCTATTATGGAGAGAAAGTTCACATAGAGGCAAATGTTTCCAACACCTCTTCTAGTTTGGACACCTGCTTGCTGATCACCAATAATCTGATCAATTGGATGATCCTTAGTCCATATTAGAGTTGGAGGAAGAGGTGCAGGAAATGTGCGAGGAGAATATGAGGGTGAAGGATCGGTCGGTATAGGATGAGTATGGTGAAGAGGAGAAGAATACAAGATTGGTTCGGCAGGGGCAATTGGTTCAGCAGTCGGTAGGGAAACTACCGAACTATGGTTAAAGGAAGTTGAGGCTGCCGAAAATGGAACATAGGGAGGTCCTGCAGGTAAAAGATTTGTGGAATCTTCTCCAACACACGAAGTGATCCACTCATGAAGTTCATTATCATCACAAGATAAGGAAGATGTCTTATGATCATCGAACTTCACATGTATTGATTCATCAATACATTTTCTCCTTAGATTGTAGACTCTATAGGATTTTGAAGATAGAGAATAGCCCATAAAGATACCCTCATCAGCCTTGGGATCGAATTTCCCAAGATGTTCTCGATCATTTAAGATAAAACACAAGCAGCCGAAAACATGAAGAAAACCGATGTTTGGTTTTCGACCATAGAAGACTTCATAGGAAGTCTTGTTGTGTCTTTTCACAATAATAGATCGGTTTTGAGTAAAGCAAACTGTATTGATAGCCTCAGCCCAGAAGTAAGTAGGTAGATTTGATTCACTTAGCATAGACCTTGCAGCTTCACATAGTGTCCGATTCTTCCTTTCCACAACACCATTTTGTTGCGGAGTTCTAACTGCTGCAAAGTTTTGAGAGATACCTTTGTCACTGAGAAAGGCATCTAAGGTAGCATTTCTGAATTCGGTCCTGTTGTCACTTCTGATAGATCTGACTAGTTGACCATTGAGAACTTCAAATTTCTTGATGAAATTGATGATTTATTCAGTTGTATCACTTTTGTACCTGAGAAAGAATACCCAAGTGTAACGTGTGAATTCATCAATAATGACAAGAATGTACCTTTTACCACCAAGACTAGGTGTGCTGATTGGCCCACAAAGATCCATATGCAGCATATGCAGAGGAGTAGAGATAGAGAAACACTACTTTGACTTGAAAGAGGATTTTGTTAGCTTGCCTTTCTCACATGCAACACATAGCTTCTCTTTACAGAAAGAGATTTTTGGCAAACCGACAACTAGCTCTTTGTTAGAGAGAGCATTCAACGTCTTGAAGTTGAGATGAGAGAGACGTTTATGCCAGAGCCAGTTCTTCTTTTTTGAGTCTTCAGAAATGAAACATATGCTTTCATCTTCAGTTGATTTGACACTCATATTGATGACATACACATTGTCCTTTCTAAAGCCAGATAGGACAGTGTGAAACTGTTTATCAGTAATGAGACAATCGTGCTCTCTGAAAATCACGTAGTAACCTAAATCACACAGTTGACTAATGCTCAGAAGATTATGCATTAGTCCTTCCACATAGGCGACTTTGTTGAAAGTAATGGATCCATTTGAAAGAGTCCCATAACCTTTAGTGGAACCACGAGAGTTGTCACCAAAAGTTACGGTTGGTCCCTTTTCTTTCACAAAGTTTAAGAGAAGTGATTTGTTTCCAGACATATGTCGTGAGCATCCACTATCAAGATACCATGTATGATGATGCCCAAGGACCTGCAGACACAAACAAATTAGCCCTTTGGAACCCGTTTTGAGGTGGGTCCTTTAGGGTTAGAAGAAGAAGAAGAAGAAGAAGGTTTATTTTGACCATATCTTTCAATACGGTCTTTCGGACAGTCCTTGGCAAGATGAAAAGTGTCACCACGGTTGTAACACTTTCTGTAGATGGACCTTTTCTTGGGTTCAAGAGAGGAGGCTTTCACTTTTCCTTGGGTTTTAGACTTTAGAGGTTTAGAAGAGTGAGGAAGAATGGGATAGCTGAAAGGAATGTGAGGATTTTGAGGTACTGGTCCAAGAATCCCTTTTTCAGAGGAGGAAGGAGGATCTATGGATATTCCTTTTGACTTCTTTATTTTTAAAGCTCTCGGAATGAATTATGTTGTGTTCATGGGAGATTTACCTTTGGAAGAAGGTGTAATCTTTCTTTTGTTGGGAAAATCAACAACAACAGGTTTTCCTTTAAGAAGAGGAGCTTTCTTAGGAGAGGGAGAAGAAGAGGAAGAAGAGGAAGAACATTCCTTTAGTTTTAAAGATTTAAGAAGATCATTAACAGGTTTGACAAACTCATTTGAATCATGATCTTCTTTTAAAAAGGTTTTAGTAGGTTTGGCAGACACAAAGATACCAAACTTCCTTGAATCTCGAAGATCCATGGAATAAACAGAGTTAGAATCTTCTGAATTGGTATCATTCCAATCAGAAGAGTAAGAGGGAAGTTTAGAAGAAAGAGGAGGATTTTGAGAAGGGGAAGGGACATCTTCAGAAGGAGTATAGTCAACGTCCTCTTTCTAGTAACCAAGCCCAAATTAGCTTAAGTAGCCCTCGAGGAGTCCATTTATTCTCTCCGTCTGAGCTTTTTCATCACCAATTACTTGGTCTTTGAAAATTTTCTCCAGGTTTTTGGAAGAGGTGTTCCATTTGCTTACTATCTCTTGTTCTTTTTGAAGACGCTTTAGAAGCTTGTTCTTTTCTTTAGCCAACACATAGTTTATAGTTTTTAAGTCTTCCAACTCAGTTTTTATTTTGTCAAAATGTTTGAGTTGAGAGAGAGAAGCCTGAAGTTGGGAAGAGAGAGATTTGATTTGAGCATTGGCTCTTTTCTTTGCATCTTTCTCATTGTGAAAGAGTACAGTTAAAGAGTCATATGCCTCAATCTTTTCTTCATCAGAGAGAGAGTAGAAGGGATGTACCTGAGTAGAGGAGGAAGAGCACTCAGCTGTAAAGTCCATCCTAGAGCAGGAGTCTTTAACTTCTTCATCAAATTTTGCCATAAGGCATTTACTTGACACTTATGTTTCACTGTCGAAGGTAGGCTCATTGGCCCAGTCTAGAGTTTCTGCCATTAAACATTTCCTCGTAGTTGAGAGTGGAAGTTTCTTTCCTTTTCTCCTTTGTACTTAGCCTTGTACTTATCGGCTTTGTCGGAGAGCTCTTTGAAGGAAGAAGAAGGAGAAGGTTTTCGAGGATGCGATCTACCTGTAGAAACAGATCTGATATTTCTTCTTTTAGAAGAATTAGAAGAGTTGGACTTAGAGATCCTAGGAGGATTACTTCTACACTTAGAAGCAAAGTGGCCTTTCTTACCACATGCGTAGCAATCCTCCTTGGATTTGTTCAAAGAATTTTTAGAAGAAGAAGTAGAAAATTTTCGGTTGCCTCGAAAATGGTTGGAGGAGGGATTTTTCCTATACTTAGAAAAGTTTGCAAGCATACTCATCTCCTCCGTCATTTGATCAACAGAAATGTCTTCTCCTTCATCATTGGCTTCACTAAGATAAGCCTCCGAGGAGTGATTTTTGTCATCATGACTTTCTCATTCTGAGTCATCAGAAGGGTAAGTGATACGAGGAACACACATAGATTTCTTGGAGCCATCACAGATAAGAGCCATAGAAGGGCCTTTTATCTCTTTGATAATGGTCTTCCTTTGAAGACGAGTTTGTTCGTAATTGTAGAAAGTTCCATAGAGATTAGTAAGAGGTAGGCTATCCAAGTCCTTGGTTGTCTTTATGCAAGTGCTGAGGTTTTCCCAGAAATCAGAAAGACCATCCATAAACTTACATAAGATTTCCTCATTGTCATACAGTTTCCCCAAAAGTTTTAGATCGTTTAAAAGGCTATTGAAACGATTATAGTAGTTTGAAAGAGATTCTCCCTTTTCATGAGAGAAAAGTTTGTATCTACGAACAAGTGAGATTTTTTGAGACTTCTTAACTTCATCTGTACCTTCGTACATAACACATATGGTTGACCACATCTCTTTAGCAGTAGAGAAGTTTACAAGAGAGTGATACACTTCATCTGGAAGAGATTGAACAATTATTGCTCGCACTTTGGAATCGAGTCCAATGATGCGTCTATCTTCATCAGTGTATTTTTTTCAAGCTTCAGAATATATCTACCAGTAGCAGAACTTCGTTCCTCATCAGAAGAGTCATCGGAAACGTGGAAAAGAGGATCCTTTTCTTTGGCTTTCTTTTTAGAAGATTTGATATATTTGTCCCATACTTTAGGGACAAGAGGACCTTCACGAAGAATGGTCAGATAACGACTGTCAGCTCCTTCTAAGAATAGTATCATTCGACTTTTCCAGAGAGAAAAGTTGTTAGCATTGAACCTAGGAGGTTTGATCATAGAGCCATTATCAGATTGAGAAGAAATAGAAGAAGGATCAACTTTGGACGAAGATGTCATTACGGATCTGATTTATCAAATTAAATCAACCGCTCTAATACCACTTGTTGGAATCAAACGCTTACCACTATGCCAAAAGCAATTGCTGATGAAGAAGGCGCAACTTTATTTCCTTATAGCATAGCAGCCAGCACCACATTTCGATTTAGGAAGATGCTAGTCAATGACCCAACAATCCCCCCAGCATATGCCAGTACTAACAAGATCTTCGCTAGAAGTCAATGGCTGCACAGCATGCCTTTGGCATTTAAATGCACTCCATGGGATTCGAACCCGTGACCTGCTTTGATACCACTTGTTGGTCCCGAGTTAGCAAAACAAGTATTGTAGAAGGGGGGTTGAATACAATACACAAATTTTACTTAATTTTTAATTCTTTTATTGATATAAATATCAAGAATTACACAAAGGAAACAAAAGATTGTTGCGGAATATAATAGCTAAGAACTACTCAAACAATCTAATACAAGAAAGGCTTATAGAACACAAAGACTAAATCTTAGAGAGAGAATAGCTAACAACCTGTTTGATATCTTGCAAAGGAGAAATCTTGAGCTGAAAGCGTGAGAAGCAAGTAGCTAGCTCCACCCTTTATATACTATCCAAGGCAATGAGTGCAAAGGACATTGATCATTTAAAGCATGGGTGGTTGAGATATTGTCAATAAATTATAAGATATTTGAGGTGACTTATCACAATACAAAAGGTAACTTTTGTACTATGAAAGTACAATATCTTAATAAAATATACTTGGTTCTTTTAGAAAAATAAACGTCTCAATCAAATCAGAACTCAAGTGAATATCTTCTAGGAGAAGGAAGCTTTCATTCCCATTGTCAGAAGTACATTGGGAATGATGAAGTATGTCAAATCGAGAGGGTTTGACATAATGGGATGTTGCCGATATAGAGAAGATCGGCAAGCATAGATTTTTCCAAAAGAATGGCCAGAAGGATGCCGAACAGAGAAGGGTTCGGCATATGAGTAGTCTGCCGAAAATGATTTCGGCACACGAGGCTTAGTCTTCTTGAAGTTAATCTTAATCCGCAAAATAAACTTCCTTCAGTTGATTTCGGTATGTCTTCGACTTACCGATTTGTTTGAGCATAATTATGCTATTACAAAGAACCATACTAATTCTAAGATGTACAATCATTTACAGAAGAGTAAACACAAACTAAAGGAGAGGTCATCTTCAAATCTTAGATGACCCAACATAATGGCTAAATGTTAGGGGTGCTCAAAAAACTGACCAACCCGATCAACCCAACCCGAAAAACCCGAAAATAAATCAACCTGAGGTAACCCGACATATAATCGATACAAAATTAGGACAACCTGAATCTATTGGGTTGATATTGGGTTAGGCTCAAAGTAACCCGACCAACCCGATAACCCGATCAACCTGATAAACGTTTTAACAACTTCTCTAAAATTATTTGTATTTCTCTTTAATATATAAAAACTATCAAAAACAACTCGGCAATAAAGATAATTGGAGCTCATAAGAGGACATTATTAGAATATTATATGTAATACCTAAATATTTGATTAACTCGTACATTGTTTTGAATGATGGATCATATTTCAAAGATTTATTTCCTTATTTTTATGTTTTCAATATTGTTTTTACTTTGTTTAAAACACAACCCAATTAACCCGACCAACCCAAACGGGTTGGGTTGGGTTGCACTTTTGTTTGGGTTGGGTTGGGTTGGGTTGAAAATTTTCAAACCGCCAACATTGGGTTGGGTTGTTGAAACGCCTTCAACCCGATCAACCCAACTCGTGAGCACCACTACTCAATCTGGATCCCCATTTACAATTTATATCTTAATGCATCTTATTGCATATTAATGTTAATTACATGCTCGAGTGCGTTGGTCATTCATGTGTAGTCATGTAATGTTAGACTGTGTTGCATTGGATCCATAGGCACGTAAGTCAGTCTTTATGTGTTGGTTAATTGGGTATTACGAGGTTGGACTCCGGGACCCATGTTTTATGACCTTAACCTTTCAAGTGTACACTATGAGGGTTGAGCCCGGTTGTGCTATCGTGTTGATAGGCATTTGGGAACTCCGCCATGTCGGAGCAATGCCATGGTTGTAACCCCCAACTGTGTCGGGCCTTTGGCGGTATTCATGGTAATATTCGTTAAGGTCAGTTGTCTCTATTGGTGTAGCTTGAAGGGAGTCGTAGGGACACTTGGGCTTTCATATCGTGAAGTGTCATACGATTAACGTTGTATGAGTGGCATACTTTCGTGTTCCTCCACTCTCAATGGATATGGGTCTCCCCGTTGTTGGTCAACAGTATTTTGGATATTTAATTGTCCATGCTTTAACATTTGAATTTCATTCCATTTTATGGTCGCGTGAGTATTGAATTTTAGTTCCATGTTTTCGATGGCATATTATATTTATATGGATTGTTTTCCATGATTTATGAGTTGAGTATTATGCCCCACTCGTGTTTTGGGTGTTTCGGGATATAAAGTTTTATCTGCGTTTTTATAATTGGGAGTCCGTTTTCTATTCACGTTTGGGCGAGTTTTTGGGCGGCATCATTTTATAAAGAATGTTTTGTATTTGGACGTTCGTCCTTAAAAATGCATTTATTGGAAAACGAGTCGTTTTCATATTTAAGGTAAATCATTTTGAAAGATCTTGATTTAAATTGCATTCCTTCCTTTTTACGATATATTTATTCATGTTGAAAATTCTTGAACTCACTAGGCGTTAGCCTAACCTTTTTATTTGTCGTCATGTGCATCAGGTCCCGACTAGGTATGGTACGAGTGTCACTGTGAAGAGATGAGAATTAGATTTATGCTTGAGGGTGAGTAGTTTAGTGAAACCTTCCCCTGTTATCTTGGGTTATAGCAATTTGTATGTGAGTTTAGTAACACTCGACCTTTAATTAGTCTATGTGTAAGACTATTTATCTTTTGTTGATAGTTAAATCTAGAATAGTATTCCAAAATGGACTTGTCGTAAGATATTTTATCTTTCTTTGAGGCATTATTGAAAATTTTAAATTAGTTGCTCCTTCCAAATTTGAGGGTGTTACAATTGGAATGGAATATGTTAAAGGATTTGGAATCTGTTTGTTTAGTTTACAGAATGTAGTTTTGAAATTGGAATGAAATGTTGATAAATGACCAAAATACCTTTTTTGATAATTCTAATTTTTTAAGAGATAATGCTTTAATAAAATAGCCATTAAAAATAGTTTATTTGTAATGGTGGTTCAGATTGGTGGTGGTCGATGGTGGTTCAGAACAGTGGTTCAGATGGGATGTGGTCGGGGGTGGTTCAGATTGGTGGTGGTGAGCGGTAGGGCTGTAAACGAACCGAACGAACACGAACGGAGGCTTGTTCGTGTTCGTTCGTTTAACTTAACTGAACAAACGAACGAACACGAACGGTAAACGAACGAAAATTTTTGTGTTCATGTTCGTTCGTTAAGAAAATATGTTTGTTCGTGTTCGTTTATGTTCGTTCATTAAGAGCTAAACGAACGTAAACGAACGAACATAAATGAACATAAACGAACGTAAACGAACGAACATAAATGAACATATACGAACGTAAACGAACGAACATAAATGAACATAAATGAACACAAATTAATAAAAAACAACCACCGTTACTCATAATTTCGTTCGTAAAAAATAACATAACAAAATTTAAAAAATGGATATACTTAGGAGGTATAAAAAAGGAATTTTAAAAAATTAATTTAATTAATGCTTTGACAAATTAATGCATAATACATATAAATATATTTATATATATAAACAAATATAAACGAACATAAACGAACGTAAACGAACATAAATGAACGAACATAAACGAACGTAAACGAACGAACATTAACGAACATAAATGAACGAACGTTCACGAACGTAAATGAACGAACGAGACCATTGTTCATGTTCGTTCATTTAACTAAACGAACAAAAAAATGTGTTCATGTTCGTTCATTTATTAAATAAACGAACTTCCCGCCGAACAGTTCACGAACGGTTCACTGAACGTTCGGTTCGTTTACAGCCCTAGTGAGCGGTGGTTCAGATCGACGATGGTCGGTGGTGGTTTAGGTCGACAGTGGTCGGCGGTGGTTTAGATCGGCAGTGGTTCAGATCGGCGGTGGTCCGCGGTGGTTCAGATCGGGGGTGGTCTGCGGTGGTTCAGATCGGCGGTGGTTCTGGTCGGCGGTGGTTCTGGTCGGCGGTGGTTCTGGTCAGCGGTGGTCGGGGGTGATTCGGTTCGGGGGTGGTCCGCTATGGATTAGATTGGCGGTGGTTCAGATCGACGGTGGTTGGTGGTGGTTTGGAGAAGGAACCAATGGAGACGTGGTTTAATTAAATATGTTTTATGTGATTAGGTTATACTAGATTAAAGGCATATGTGGTATTATAAAAAAGAAAGAAAAAAGAATTTCATTCCATCAAAATCATTTGTAGTTGTTAAGGAATGTTAAATTCTCTCATTTGTGAAATTTGATGAAATTTAGAGATTCCTTCCGTGAAAAAGAACGAACCAAACAAATGAATGAACTTCAACATTCCAATTCTATCAGATTCCTTCAGAATCTGCAAACAAAGCGTCACCTAAATCATCTATGAACCATTGAATCGATTATTAAATTGGATACTATTAGTTATCCATTGAATCAAATTAGACCTGTCTAATATTTTGATACAGTTTTAATCAACTAATCTATTATTTTAATCAATTATTCATACATTTTCTTAATTTATCAAAAAGCACTACAAATGAATATAAACTAAAAATCAATATTTATATATAATTATTCATTAGATGGTCATGGATTGAATCAATTTGCTCTTATCTATCTATCTATACATATAATAAATAAGTAACTAGAAGGACACGTGTCGCCTTCTGGTGAGCCTATTTTTTTCATTTTCCCGCCTAAACATGTATCTGGACGCATTTTACATTATAAGTTTATTTAACACATCCACATTCATTCCTCCTTAATCTTTCATTAATTCATTTTTTTTAATTTATACCTTATATTTACTACCCTTATAATTAGGTATGTAGTTTACTTTTAATCCCTTACTTTTTTTATTTTTCATTTTAGACTCTTATCATATAAATATAAATAATATATATGAACTAAAATGCATTAAAAACATTTTTATTTTTTACAAATTATATCATTGTAATCGCTTCGTCAATACCTTCGAAATGAGTCCAATATTAAATATTTTTGGATTTAATTATATTATTAAATATCATAAATATATACGAATTAATGTGTCGTGATTATTGATTAGTATGAGATTTGTTAAAATTAGTATGAGATTTGATACAAATAATCACTAAATTTGTCATGATTTTCTTTTTGCAATTTCATATCAATTTTAACTATGTACTTTTCCATAACTTCATTTACGTTCTATTATAAATTTTGTTTTAAAATTTCTTAATATTTATTCATATTTTTTATTACTTTTTTGCAAAACATCATTTGTGAAAACTGCCTAAAACAAGAACATTTTGTAACCAACTGCAAAAAATTCTTAATATTTATTCATATAGCTCATGGAAGTTTCTGGTGATTCTTACACTTCTTATTTAATCTCGGCCATAAGACAGAGATTGGTGACTTCTTCTTCATCAGAACTTAATTATTCTGATTCAGCCCAGTCGTGTTCTTCAGTGATAAGACATTTACCCTTTCTTTTATAGTTTTTCAACTTTTGATATTTTTCTTTCAGCTTAAGGTATTTGTTATCGCTGGACTTTCTGGAGGTAGAAGGTTTGAAGACTTTCTTTGACCTGCACTCACTTGCAAAATGTCCAATCTTTTCACAGTTATAGCAAGTACCAGTAGCCTTATCAACAAGGATTGATTTTGGCTTGTCAGTGAGAGAGAGAGAGAGAGGCTTATTTCTTTTGAAATTGCTCTTTCTTGCAAATCTCTTAAAAGAATTTGTCAAGAGTGCTAAGGATCCATCAAACTCTGAAAGATCGGTATCTGATAATTCCTCAGTGTCAGAATCTAACTCAGTGATAGTGAGAGTAGATCACTGAGATGGAATGATCTCTGAGGAGACTAAAGCAACAGGAGTGCTTTTGGAGTCTTTAGAATCTTTTACAAGATTCTTCTTCAAGAGATATGATGCTCATAGTTGAGCAATATTCCATACAAGGCGCTAAGAGAGAGAGAATTTAAGTCTTTTGTCAGCTTGAGACACATTGAATAACTGTCCCAACTTTCAGGAAGACATTCTAAGAATTTAGTTAAGACCTCAGAATTAGAATAGGTCCTACCAGCAGTTCTTAGATCAATGATTAAACAGTTAAACATCTGGTGAATGTCAGAGAGAGATTCATTCTTACCAGCGATAAAACTTTCATATTGTCTTACCAAGTTAATCTTTCGAGTTTCTTGGACTTCAGTGGTGCCTTCATATTGAACACATATAGTGTCCCACATTTCTTTGGCAGTCTTAAGATGCATGATGGCATGGAAAGCTTCATCAGGTAGAGCTATAGAGATAATGGTTTTTGCCTTTGCATCTAGACCAACCTTATTTTTGTCTTCATCACTCCACTATCTTATTTCCTTAATAGCATAACGTTCAGGAACAACAGGAGTGGTGGTAGTAGCTGGAACGACAACTATGATTGTGAAAGGTTCATATGGACCATTTGCTATGTATTCAGGTATAGTAGGATCTACACCTTCTAGAAATAGCATCATTCGATTTTTCCAGAGAGCAAAGTTATCTTTGCTAAATCGAGGAGGTTTAGAGAGTGAACCATTATCATAGTAGTTTGTATTTGCATTAAGTGTCATACTTAGAATAGCAAGTAAGAGAATAAAGCAAGATCTTGTTTATTAGATTAAACAACTTGCTCTGATACCACTTGTCGGTCCTGAAGGTGCTTAACAAGTTTGTAGAAAGGGGGTGAATACAAACACAAAATTTTAAAGCTTAATAAATTGTTTATTGATAAATCAAAACATAATTTACAAGTTTGTTGCGGAATGAGATTAAGTAAAACCTAATCTAAACAAACTTAAGAATCACTAAGATGGTTGCACTAGAAATAGAGAATATGGGATTGGGAGAATATAGAAAACAAGGGTTTCTATATATTTAGAAAGATGAAGGCTACACTTCAGATGGAGTGTTGATCTTTCTATTTATACCCATGCATTAAATGCATGGCAGAGTACTTTACATGTGTCCATTGATTGGTTGCATGGGTCTGACTTTAGGAGACATGCTTTCGGCCGTATGATGAACAATGTAGTTGACAGAGTTGTTGTACGAATTGCTGCAGAGGTATGTCCGTTCTGACAGATCGTACATGTGTGTAAGGGCAAGACAAAAGAGACTTGAGGCATAAGCTAAGTCATCATCGATCGCTGAATATCTCTTCCTTTAGAGATATAAAGAAGTTCAGCTATCACTGAAGCTTTTCCTCAGGTTTCTTCGCGTGTGTAGATTCGTCTTTGCTTCACTAATATCCGCATCAGGTCATGAATAGACTTGTCTTTGTTCAGCAGCTTTGTCTTCGATTCAACAGTGAACATCTGTTGTCACGAAACTTGTCTTCAGGGATTACGTCTAACTGTTTACATTAGAAAACATCAGTGATACTGAACACACTCAGTATTTGATCGTTGATAGTGAAACACTTTTAATATGAATATTTACAAGAGAGATCATCAGTGATAGCTGAACAGACTTAACATGATCGTTGATGATGAAACACTAATACATAAAATTAAACGTAATTTTCACTAAGTATAGAAAAGGGTCTTTATCAAATCACTGAGAGAGTATGGATCAACAAGAACGAGTTTCGTCAACTTCTAGGTGCTTTAACAAACGAGTAACGAGGTGTTTATGACGATATCATCACAGCGGTTCAAAATAACCAAGAGGTGTGTTTTTTGTATATGGTTATGGCGAAACAGGTAAAACGTTTCTATGGAAGACATTATCTACATCAATAAGATCTAGAGGATAAATTGTTTTAAATTTTGCTTCGAGTGATATTGCTTCTTTACTTCTTACAGGAGGTAGGACAACACACTCTCTCTTTCAATTTCCTCTAATTCTTAACGAAGATTCTCTTTGTTACATAAAGCCAGACAGTGATGTTGCCAAGTTAATAAAGAAGACTAGGTTGATTATATGGGATGAAGCACCAATGGTTCATCGGCATGCATTTGAAGCATTGGATAGAAATATGAACGATATTTTTGGTAGTCAAGGCATTACTGACTCGGAAATGCTTTTTGGTAGCAAAGTAGTTGTTTTTGGAGGAAATTTCAGGCAAATTATGTCGGTTATTCCCAACGCAAGTAGACAAGACATTGTTAATGCGTCGTTAAGTTCATCTTACATTTGGGAAAAATGCAGAGTCCTAAGGTTAACTAAAAACATGAGGTTAATTGTTGACAATCAAACTTCTGATATCGAACAAACAAGGATTTTTGCAAACTGGCTTTTAGATTTAGGAGAAGGCAAGGTTGGTAGTGTGAATGATGGTGAGGCAATTATCGATATACCTGATGATCTTCTCATTATCGATTCAACGGATCCTATATTTGCATTAATTGAATTTGTCTATCCTTCTATTCTTGTAAATGTCAAGAATTCATCATATTTTCAGGAAAGAGCAATACTTGCACCCAAGCATGAAGTCGTTCAAGAAATAACTGATCGTTTGCTATCATTGTTTCTAGGAGACGAAAAGGAGTACCTAAGTTCAGATAGTCTGTGTGAATCAGAGCATTTTCACGAACAATTTGATGAAACTTTGTACTCACCTGATGTCTTAAATGGTCTTAAATTATCGGGTTTGCCAAACCATAAGATAGTACTAAAAGTTGGTGTTCCAGTTATGTTACTAAGGAATATTGATCAGAAATCTAGGTTATGTAATAGAACTAGACTACAGGTGTTATCTTTGGGAAATCAGGTTATAGAAGCAGAGATCATATATGGAAGCAATATTGGAAGGCGAACATTTATTCCAAGAATTTCTTTGACACCTACAGACAAAAAGATTCCGTTCAAGTTTCAAAGAAGACAATTTTCAATTGTTGTATGTTTTGTCATGACCATAAATAAAAGCCAGAGACAATCATTATCGAAAGTTGGTTTGTTTATGAGACAACTAGTCTTCACTCATGGTCAGTTGTATGTTGCTTTATCTAGAGTAAAAAGTAGGCAAGGTTTAAAAATATTAATTATAGATGATGAAAGTATAATTAACAATAGAACAAATAATGTTGTATATAAAGAAGCATTTGGTAATTTATGATATGTGGTTCTTATTTTATTAATATTTTAACTATGTACATTTCCATAATTTCATTTACGTTCTATTATAAATTTTGTTTTATAAATTATTAATATTTATTCATATGTTTTATTAATTTTTTGCAAAATATTTTTTTGTGAAAACTAACTAAAACAAGGACATTTTGTAATCAGCTGCAAAAAAAAAAAAACAACTCTGAAGAGAAAAATTTGGAAAAGTAATATCGTACTTTCGATGATCATTCATATCTGTAAGATAAGTTTTCTGACATGATTTATTTTTTTTAAATTACCCCGTGTAATACACGGGTTCGAACCTAGTGTCATTTATATATGTTGAAACTTTTTTCCTTTCCTCAAGGACCCTTTAAAAAATAAATCTAGGGGTTCCATATTCTCATAATACAGGGACGGACCCAAATTTTTTTTCATATGGTGGTACTATATAATATAGAAAAAAATAATTACAAAAAACACGGTTTTTATTGACGTGTCTTCGTCTTTTTACCGACATTCAATATCGTTTGATGTGTTTTTAGCCTAATTCCGAGGGATTTTCAAGTTTTTTTTATCGATTTCCAGGGATTTTTTCTGTTTTTTCGGTTGATTTCAAGATTTTTTTTTCCGGCTTTTTGGTTGATTTCAAAAGTTTTTTTTTATTGATTATGAGGTACGGTTGCATCTTCTTAAAGTTTCAAAAGTAATACGGTAACACAATCCAAAACGATACGGTTGCACCTTTCACGATTCACGAACCTAAATTTTTTTACCCTTCGTCGGAGAAATAATACGATGGCACGTGCCATCGTAACCACCAAGACAGATCCATCCCCGTCTATATATATATAAACGAGTATTAAATAAGAATATTAAAAATTATTGTTCGTTAAGAAATATCAAATATTCGTTAAAAATTTCTCTTAAATAGATGATGAGTGTTTGGGGTTTGTATACCTAACAAAAACACAATGGTTTACGAACGTCGAATAAAATATTCATAATCATTCATAAAAGTATCTAATAATAACCATTAACCAATATCTAGAATATAAACATCAACAAATTATTGAAGTATGAATGTCGACCAGCATGCCACGGACATCTGTCTCCGAAAACTCGGATATTTTACTTTCAAAGTGGCCTACCACATTCACATCAACTTTAATTCACATTAAATAACATAATATCTTTTTATAAAAATTATTAAAACAAATTTGCTTAAAGAGGCCATTTAGCTTTATGCAAAAGTTTAAGTAAAAAAATATCAAAATAAATCATACAATTTTATATCAATGTCATTTACATCAAATCTAAACTAAGGGGTTGTTATCAAACACTTACCCGAGTAAATGTTTACCAAGGTACATTACCCTGTTGGATGAATACGACAATGATCAAGAATCTTACCCGATAAGAGCGAATGCAAGGACAGAGAGTCTTCGCTGGTAAGTGAGTGCCAGGGGCGGATGTAGTAAGGAGGCGTAGGGGTCCTAGGCCCTCTACCAATCGTGCACGTGGCAGCTAAATTTTTTTTTCTTGTATTTTAGTTTGGTATAGCTTCTGGGACCCAACAAAATATATCAAAGACCCCTTAACCCCTTTCCAATTCCTGAAAACAGAAAACACTCCTTGGTCTATCGTTGTTCACCTCATCGCCTGTTCCTCGGGCCCCATCAATTATTTTTTCTGGATCCGCCACTGAGTGAGTGCGACGACTCTTACTACGGTTAGCGCTTACCGGGTAATTTGTTGCATACGATCGATACCAATTTGGTGGACTAAAATCTTACCCGATAATAAATGATAGTATCGAATTTTACTGATAAACACTTACCGGGTAAGCGATTAAGTAAACGACCCTAAGAATGACAAAAGTACTTATCCGAAATAAACTTTAGGCACTTAAGTTAAGATTTTAACGGTCAACGTATGAATACAAAGTCTTTGAATTAAAATATGAGGGAAAAGTTCATAAAAACTTAATAAATTTTCTTATTTTGAGTTATTAATTTCCTGATTTTTTTAATAAATAAATTATTGATTTTTCCTATCCTTGAATTTTTATTTTTGAATACAAAAACCATTAAACTTTTAGAAATTGTTTACCTATAGGTTCCTTTAACCCAAAAAACTATGTATAACTAGCTAGAAAAAATTTAATGTAGAAAAAAAATCTTAAATCGGTTTTAGCGTTTCCGAATCATACGTCATTCAAACCTCTCGCATCCAACAACAATGCTCCTCCCCCCACCCCTGGCTTTCCCATCGTTGTGCGCTCTCAATCACCTGCCTCTACCATTGATCTCTGTATTTTTATCTATTTTTTGTTTATTTATTTAGAAAAATATTCATGAACTTAATCATTCAAAATGAAAAAAACAATTACTGATTTATTTATTAAAAAAAAGTTATACTTAATTATTCAAAATAAAATAGTTTTTTGGTTTCTTTAAACTTTTCTCTAAATATAAAGAGCAAAAGGTAAATGGGCAACTAAGTACATCTCCAATCCAACCATTAAAAAAATAATATTAAACCACTAAGAGCGTCTCCAACAGTTTTCTTTTATAATTTCTCTAAAATACAAAACCAAAAGTAAAAATCTTTAAAAAAATATTACATTCAACTCCAACATATTTGTTATTTTAAAGATTTTAAAACAACTTATATTATTATAATATTTTCTAATTTATCATCCCAATACACTTTAAAAAAACTTAATATACAATGATAAAAATTGAATCTCATTGGGGGGATTGAATAAAATAACCATTTCTCTATCCTACCATCAAGTTTTAGAGAATTCTCTAAATTTGGAAAATTTTCAAGTTTTCTTTATTATAGCAAACAAGATAGCAAAGTTGTTGGAGAATTAGAAAACAAAAACCCAATTTTTTTCTATTTTAGTAAAACTGTTAGAGATGCTCTAAAAACACTGAAAATAGTGGGTCTATTGAACACTAAAAAAATCATTTCCAACACACTAAAAAAACACTAAAAACCATCTTTAATATTATATTAATAATAAATATCTTAATATATTAAACTTGTAGTCAATATATAGGCCGGTATGTAATTACAAAACCTAATATTATATATATTAATATATATTTTTAGAGGTTTACTTTATTGACCTCCAAATATAGAGGTCTACTTTAATGACCTCCATTTTTTTAGTGTTTTAGTGTTAGGTTGGAAAAGAAAAGATCATCGGTGTTTGTAGTGTTGTGTTGGAGATGGTCTAAGGGCATCTTCAACCCAAACACTAAAATACTAAAAAATAGTGGGTTCATTGAATTAAAAAAAAAAAAAAAAAAAACTTTGCTCTAACCACACTAAAAAATCATCTTTAATGTTATAATAATAATAAACATCTTAATATTAACCTTTTAATCAATATATAAGTATATAATTACAACAACTTAATATTATATTAATATATATTTTTAGAGGTTTATTTTATTGGCCTCCAAATATATAGGCCTATTTTATTGATCTTTATTTTATGTTAGTGTTTTAGGGGGCGTTTGGTTCATTATAAGGAATGAAAATGCAGGAAAATGGGAATATGAATGGGTATTACATTGTTGCTGTTTGGTTAAACCAATATAATTAATAAAAAAATATTTTATATAATATTTTTAATACAAATATATGACATCCAACATGAAAACAAAAAATATTTTACATTCAACATCGACAAATGAAGAAACGCATGAGAAAAGATGACTGAGCGGGAATAAAATTTCCATTCCCCCCAATTTGGTCAGGAATGAAAATCAATGGGTTTGAGGTAATGTATCAATTATATTATATCAAATCAAACAACATTTTTCATTATCATTCTCATTCCTTATCCCTCAATACCCCCAACCAAACACCCCCATAGTGTTGGGTTGAAAATAAAAACACATCCATTTTTATGTTTTTCATGTTAGGCTGGAAATGGTCTAAGGGTAAGAAAAGGTTGTTGGTACCAATTAGGGATGGTGATTAGACCCGACCCGGTGGGGAATCCGGTTCACCCAACCCGACCGGGGCCGGGGATCCCCGCTTGATTGAAACCCGGGCCAGACAACACCCCCCCTCCCGCTTCGCCCCGTACCCGATACATATATTAATATTATTTTAATAATTTTATCAATATATCTTATTTAATATTTATGTATTTTAAACCATTTTCTTACTTTAGTTGTTTCCCATCATATTATGGCTTAAGTTTTGTCCCACCAGATTATTACATTACAACATCATTAATCACCATCTTCATCTCCCACTCTCAGTAGGGTTACCTCCTTCAAATTCCATGTTAAATTCCATTTTATGTGTTTCTTAAATATTACTTATTACCATGTTGTAATTATAGTTCATCTCATGCAAAAAACAAGGTCTCTTCATTGAAACATTCTAAGCTTTGAAATATACCATTTAAAATTACGGGTCGGGGAACGGGTCTGGATCAGAGACGGGGAATCGGGGTTTGACCAGAAAAGAGACCGGGGATAGGATGCTAATCCCCGTACCCGTCGGGGACCATGGGACGTTAATAGAAACCGGGGCCGAGGCCAAGGATTATAAAACCCGCCCCATCCCCGCCCTGTTGCCATGCCTGGTACCAATAGACTAGGTAGGAGTGGGTTGTTGGATATCAATAAGGGGTTGTTTGTTTTCTTTGAAATACCTCTTAATGACTCTTAAGTCTGAATCGTTCAAACCTTTTGACTGTTTTTTTTTTCTTCCAATTTTCATAATCTCTTAATGGCTCTTAAACACATCTGAAATAAAAAGTGATGACCTAACTTCTTAATATTTTTTATCTCCGTCTCATTTCATATGCTCTCCTTTCTCTCAAGACGCCTACAGACGTTACAAAAACAAACAATCTTATTGATTCAGATTTCAGACTTCAGCACCACCTCTTATTAATCAGAAATGAAATAAGACTTTAGACCTCTTAAGGTGCGTTTGGTATGCAGAACAGAGTGGAACAGGACAGAACAGAACAAATTTGTCCCATGTTTGGCGTGACCATATGTGGAACATGCTAGAACTAAGTGGAACAAACATGGAACACACTTGTCCCACTCCAACCCCCTGGAACTAAGTAGAACAACAATATTTTGACTAATATACCCTTTGTTAAAAACATAAAACATATCTTCTCATCATCCACGCCTCCAAGCTAGGGGTGTGCAAAACCCGAATAGTCCGAAATCTGAATCCGCGTCCGAACCGAAAATAAGGTGTTTTTTGCAAAACCTGAATACCCCGAAATCCGATAATCTGAAACCCAACATTTGAGAGGATATCTGGGTTCGGATTGGGTTTGATTGTTGGCCACCCAACCCGTCCGAAAACCCGAAATAACATAAATCAATATTATATATATATATATATATATATATATATATATATATATATATATCTAATTATATTTTGAAAATCGTAAATTATAGTCTGTTGAAATATTTTCTAAATTTCAACCTTGCTATCGATTTCATCAATCTTTCAATCGATTGTATTCATCCTAAAAAACGATTGAATGTATATATAACTTTTGCATTATATAATACTCGAACCAGACTGACATCAATCCGAAACCCGACCAACCCAAACCCGAAACATCCTAAAATCCGAAACTTAAAATTTGGGTTTTGATTTCCATATCCAAAATCCAATCGTGATAAATTAGTTTTATGTTTTTGATAATCCATTGCACTATGTATTAGTGATGTAATATATGATTTTTCATCAGGGGTAAATTCGTCATTTAACCAGTCTAGTCCTGTTCTGTCTAGTTCTATCATGTCTTGCCAAACGCTGGACAACTGTCATGTTCTGTTCTGTCTTGTCCTGTTCCATCTTGTTCTGTTCTGTCCTGTCTACGTACCAAACGCACCCTTAAAAAACAAACGCCACCTAAGTGTTTTTATGTATCGATTTAGTTTTTAGAAATTGAGATAATATTTTATAAAGTTTATAAATTTGCGAGATGACCTCTTAAACTTTCATTCGGCTTTCTTTTTAGGCTATGTTTTGATAAATTAGTTGTTAGATGACAAGCTAGTTAAAAGAAAATTTAGTTACCGGTTAATAAGTTAGTTGTGAGTTAATAAAGTAGTCATTTTTGATAAAAACTAATTAATAAGATCAATAATAATGTAAAATAACCTTAAAGATATACTATTAAAAATTAATCAAAAAACCGTTGAGCTTAATGAAACGTACTTTAAGTAGCTTTTTTCAAAAATCTAACTTAAATAAGTTTTTTCAATAATCTCAAAAAATAAGTTAATTAGTTTATGGTTACTAAACATGAAATTAATTATATCAAATTTCCAACATGAATTGAATTAAATGGCATAATTGTTAGTCCCAATAAGAAATGTCAAAAAGTAATAGGTATTGTAGAAGTGGGGTTGAATACAATACACAAAAAATTCACTTAATTATAATTATCTCTACTATTATATTAAAGTTCTAAAACAATTTTGCGGTTTTTGGAAAGCCCAATACGGTTTTTGGAAAGCCCGTTTTATAGCTCATCTTCCTCCCACGTCCTCCTACCACGACACAAAATTCCCTCTTCCTCCACGAAATTCCCTCTTCCTCCCACGTTCGCAGTTGTTGTACAGTGGCAATGATCGGATACCTTTCAAAGATGCAATCGGCCTCTTCTACCTCCAGGGACGCTCTGCTTTTCCAAGGTATTTCAAAGCTTTCGTTTTCCGATTTCTTGTCTTTTTACGACCTACGAAACAAAAAAACCCTACATTTCGTATGCAATTACATCTCTTGTACTTCAATTCCAACTAATTTTGCATCGATTCTACTTCAATTCCTTCTAATTTCGCATCCACAAATGGTTGCTTTACCTTCGCCCACGACTGTTTTAGCTGGTTCCAAGCTCAGTTCTTACGCCTCAATCTCAACGGGAAATCAGAATATCCAATCCAAATCCTTCTGTTCATCGATCAAACTCAAAAATCCTCAAACTAAGGTGAAGGACTTCTGTAACACCCTAAAATTTAGTGACAAGAATTTATAAAAAATTTCGCAATATAACGTTTATAAGTGGAGGGACTTAAACCTGAAACATTTTGAATATAAATAACGTTTTGCCAATGACATCATCCCAACACAAATTGGGGAAAGTAATAGCGTTTACAAATTTTAATGAAACGAAAAGAGGACCGACAACCTACTTAATCTAAACAATCTTTAGATTATAATTTGGTGTCGACATCAATTTCCCAAAAATATCAACAAGTATAGTTGTACGCTCTAAGTCTTGTCAAAAGCTATATCTCCAAAAAATCGGCCCAACTCTCCACCCAAGCTCGTCGCCCCACCACTAACAGAACCTGATATGAACACCAAGGTAAACAAGTGTTAGGCTTGGAGCCTAGTGAGATCATCAAAAGAATAATTATAAAGAAGTATGATGCATTAATGAATAATTAATCGACAATCAAAGTAATAACAACGAATACACTTTCAATGCTTGAACCTCGAGTAGGACGGGGGAGACCCGGTTCACCATAGGTTGTGACAGAACACAGGAGTAGGTCACCACTCATATGGAGTCCTATTTCGTAATGGTTATTTACCGGCATCAACTCTATTCATGAATCTTTAGCCGTTAGAACATCAACTCTATTCTTGAATCTTTAGTTCACGTAAATATGGGTTCAACTCTATACATGAATCTTTACCCCAAAGGATCACCAAGTTCAACCCTATTCATGGATCTTTACCTTGGGAACATACCATTCCGAAAACTTGATAGCCAATTAACATAATGGTTTGCAATTAGTATCTCACCAATCATGCAATCCAAATAAACCATCATACTAGTACAAGATAACTCAAATCATCGCATATCCCCATTTCAAATGTATGAACTTACCCAAATTAGAAGAATGGTGACATGTTTATTCAAGTAAAATGGTACTAGAAATATAAGTATTATTATGAACTCTCAACTTTACTTTTTCGGATGTAAATGTGAATAGAATATTTTACCCCTTAGAATACCAATAATCCATAATTTCCAAGTAATAACATACATACCAAATATATAGAAATATCACAACTTCATAACCCAAAATATTCCAAAATGTGAACCCTAGATCTTGCACCTATATTCAAGCCTTCCAAGTTATAGATTTTGTATCAACCAACAAGTAGTGTAAAGAGAGGTTTCTATAGTCAATACATATTTATATATATACTTAAAATAAGAGATGAACTCACTTTGTTGGTTTAAGGTTACAAACCTAGAAACCAAGGCTTCTCTAGATAAGATGGTGACTTGAGATGATTGGGGCTTGCACTTCACTTCTCTAGATGGTTAAGGACCTAGTGGAGCACAATAAATGGTTAAGTATGTGATTCAAAGGTGAATCAATGAAGAAAGAGAGGAAGAAAGGTAGTTGGATACCTTAAATGTGGAGAGAAATCGATCTGATAGAAACCCTAGAAGCCAAATCTGATAAAAATCCTGTCTAAGTGAGTTTTTATACCCCTAGACCCGATCTGCGACAGTGCCATGCGACTATGCCAAGGGCATAGTCGCGAGGCATAGTCGCCCGCTCGAAGGCACCCTCGGTACCTTCCTTGCGACATTGACACCGCGACTGTGCCCCTGTCACTGTCGCCGGGAACATTCACACCAACTGTACCGAGAGGTGGTTGGTTCTAGCGATTGTGACACGTGACTATGCCAAAGGCATAGTCGCCAGGAATTCTCGCCCCCGAGGTACCAAGAGTCAAATTTTGGTTCGAGGATCAAGGGTTTCGATCGATTGAATGGAATTTGAATCGAGGGTTTCATATAAGAAATCATGAGATCAACATACAAGGCATGACGTCATGCTACTTACCAGAAATCCGGGTGTTATAATCCTCCCCAACTTGGAAATGATTTCGTCCTCGAAATCAATGCTCACGCAAAGAGATGGGGATACCTCCTCATCATGTCCTCTTCCGCTTCCCAAGTCACGTTGGCCCCCCGATGATGTTTCCATTGGACTTTGACCATCGTGACTTCCTTGTGATGGAGTTTCTTGGATTTCCTTTCCAAGATGGCATCGGGTTCCTCGACACAACGATTACCCTCGTCCACTCTTATCTCCGAGAGAGGTATAACACTCTCCTCCTCTGCCAAACATTTTCGGAGATAACAGATGTGAAACGTATTGTGGATCCCGCTCATTTCCGGTGGAAGTTCCAACTGATAGGATTGTAGGCCTATGTGCTTGAGCACCGTGAATGGCCCAAGGAAATGGGGACTCAACTTACCGCACTTCCTGAACTGGATAATGCCCTTCCAAGGTGACACCTTAAGCATCACGTGGTCACCCACTTGGAACTCCATCAACCGCCTCTTCTTATCGGCTTAGATCTTCTGCCGATCTTGAGCCATTTTCAATCTTTCCCGAATGCCTTTAACTTTATTGGTCGTCTCTTGCACGATTTTGGGTCCGACGAATTGCTTTTCCCCCGCCTCAAGCCAACACATGGGAGTTCTGCACTTTCGCTTGTATAAGGCTTCAAACGGAGCCATTCCGATACTCGAGTGGTAACTATTATTGTAAGTGAACTCCACCAAAGGTAGATGAGAGTCCCAACTACCCCCGAAATTAATAACGCAAGACCTTAGCATGTCTTCAAGCGTTTGGATCGTTCTCTCGCTTTGACCGTCGGTTTGTGGATGGTAAGTCGTACTCAAATTTACTCACGTTCCCAGCTCCTTCTGCAATCCATCCCAAAAGTTTGAAGTGAACCGACTATCGCGATCCGACACAATAGATAAGGGCACCCCGTGCCTCGAAACCACTTCATCGATGTAAAGTTTTGCCAACTTGTCCATCGGTAGTGTTTCGCGCATGGCCAAGAGTCTTGGGCAACTTAGTCACGAAGTATCACCCATATGGTATCGTGACCTCGAAGATCAAGATAAATACAAGAAAAGATCTAGATAAATACATGGTTACGAATCATGGAATCAGTGGCTCTTAGATAGATCAGAATGGTCAAAGACATTTCTTGGGAAAAGTTTTGATGCTATAGATGCTCTATTCATCAAAAATGAGGAGATGAATTACAGAAATGTCAGATTCAGAAATTTCAAAGTTAAACATTGCTGAAAGATGTGCTGATTTTTGCTGAAATTTTATTTGAAGATTATTTGCTGATTTTAATTTGGGAGAGAATGTCATTATTCTTGAAGAACAAAGTACTTATCAAAGAAAGAGGAGAATGTCAATCCAAATTGAGAATGTTTCATATTGTTAAGGGGAGAATGTGGATTGATTGAGAAAATCATTTTTGTATCAAATGGGAGATTACAAGAGAAGATAAAGGTTGATCAAAGGGGGAGTTTATTCCAATTGAGCTTACAGAGAAGATTGAATTGCTAAATCTTTTTAGTAATGATCTTGATCCAAAGGGGGAGAATGTTAGAGCACAGATTTGTTGAATACAAGATCATTTATTCTGAAGATGAAAGTTCAAGAAGTCAAAAGTTGAAAGTCAACTCTCAATGAAAGTGAAAGTCAAAGTTATTTTGTAATAAAGTCAAAGTCAAAGTTTGTGTTTTTGTTTCTTTTTATTTGATAGATGGTATAAATACCTTGTGTCCTTGTCTTTGAAATGTGTTCGACACTGTTCCATCGACTTTCAGATTCGATTATGAGTTTTAGTGTATTTTTCGCGTTGTAATTGATCAAATAATGATCGAAACATGTTTTAGATCGAGTTTGTATAGTTTGATTTGTGATTTGTACTGTATTTGATTGTGAATTTGATGAATTTGGTGTTTTAGAGTTCACGAGTTCAACATGCACTGTATTGGATCATTTTGTACATCTTGATGTTTTTTTTTGTAATTTGTTGGTAGAAATTGATTCTAGATATTCTAGAGATCAATTTGTCAAAGTTTGGATTTGTAATTCGTTGTTTAGATGTGTTTCTGGGCAGATCAGATCGATTTTTAGTCTCAGATCTGAAGAACTCGCAAGTTCTTCAAGAACTCGCAAGGTCATCCAAGAACTCGCAGAGGCTCGAGACAAGGATTCGCAGGTTTATTGTCTGCGAAAATTAAGATTCGCAGTGTTCATAAAGAATTTCGCAGATCAGGTTGTTTCAAAAACCAGAGAATTCGCAGAAGTATTTCTTGCAAATTTCACAGGATTCGTAAAGTTGTGTGAAATTTTGCCAAGGAAAGGTTTCGCATGTGCTTCTTGCGAAATGCATAGAATTCACAGTCTTGTGACTTGCGAAAAGTGAAGGTTTCGCACTCAATTTATTACGAATTCCTTAGGATTCGTAAACTTGAGTCTTGTGAATTCTGTTAAGCTGAACCTTACTAATTCTGAAGTTTGCGAATTTTGTGTGAATTCCTTGATATTCTTTGTGTGGTTTGCGATTTTTGATTGTGGTTTACGAATTCTCTACATCTCTTTGTATTTTGCAAATTCCTGACTTGGTTAAATTTGGAATTTTTATTTCTTAATTTTATTTGATTTCATTTGGATTAACGATCGTTTTTGTCAAGTTCTTTTTGTATCAGAATGTATTACAGTAGAGTCCCAATGTTGTATAAAGGAGAATACGAAAAGTGGAAAGTTAAAAATTTCAACTTTGTAGATGAACATGAGCTGAGTCACTACATTAGATTATCATTGACGGAAGGAGTAATGAAACCTCAAATTCCGACAGAAGCTTGTACTGAGGAACAGGAGAAAAGACAAAGAGCTGATAATATAGCTAGAAATTATATGTCAGACAGTATTTCTCATGAAATTTCTGGTCCAATGAATATTCCCAAAGCGTCAGGGAAAGAGATATGGGACTATCTTGAATGGATGATGTCAGGGCCAAAGGTTTTATTAAAAGCAAGAGAATTGGAAGTTGAGAAATCTGAATTAAAAGAAAAGATTTTTGATTTGGAAGCTAAAATCCAGAAGCAAGATTCTGTTGAGAACAATGAGAAGAAAGTTAAGGATTTGGAGAGTGCAAATGCTGATCTTAAAAACAAAATATCTGAATTGGAACAAAAGGTAGTCAAAGACAAAGATCAGTTTGAAATTGAAAATAAATCATTTGCCAAGAAGTTCTCAGACTTTTCAAGAAAAAGTTGTGAAGAAAAGAAGATTGTTGAGCTTAAATGTATAAAGCTTTCTCAACGAGTAAGTGACTTTGAGAAAGTAATCATTCTGTAAAGGGAAAAGTTTACCAAAGAGAAGAAGGCAATTGAACAGAAGAACGTTGGATTCTTTTAGGAAATATCTGGCCAAAGAAAGGATGATGAGAAGGATTTTGAAGAAGAAAGAAATATGTTTGAAGAAGAGATAAAGAAGCTTACTGACAAGCTATCTGAACTATCTGAGAGTGTACTGAAAGAGAAGAAAACGAAATCTGAATTCGAGACGAAGATTGACTTTCTCGTCAAAGAAAGAGACAACTTTGCTTCAAAGATTAAAGAGCTTGAAAAGATTGTTTCAAAGGTGGTGGTGACTGAGCAAACAACTCCAGAGTCAAAAATCCACTCACCTAGAAATAGTTTAGTTGGTTCTAATAAGCCAGCATCAAGCTCACATCAGAAAACTGTTTCTACAAGCAGGTCAGTTAAATCTTCTGATCAGATTCGTAGTACTAACCTTTTCTATGATAGAAATATAGACGGTTCAGGTATACATCAAAGAAGAAGGACATACAAAGAAGAAGAATTGTTCTGGAGAAAGAAACCAGTTGAAGATGGGAAGAAAGATGAGCTGAAAGGTAAAAAGTCATGTGTATATGCATCTAATGCCAAGAAGAACAATGCGCGTAAAGGTAAACCTGATCATATCTACACGAGAGATCAATTAATCAGGTTATCAGGTAAGAAAAATTATTGTTCTTATTGTCGTACACATGATCATGTTCACAAAGCTAGTGATCATTACTGGTATGGTTTTTATTCAATTACTCCCATAAGAACTGTAACTAACAAATATGGACCCAAATACCAGTGGGTACCAAAGCCAAAAAGTGAATCTGTGTTGTAGGTACCTACAGTCAAGGGGGAGTAAGAGAACCAAGGCTTCTGAATATCATAGTTCAAGACCCGTACCTCAATGATAAAGAGTGTGACTTCTAAATATAACAGTTTAGGACTCATACTTCAAAGATAAAAATGATATGTTACTCCCGGACTGATAAGAAATTGTACTCCGATACTCAGATGAGGAAATCAACCTTCAAGGGGGAGTACATATGTTTCTGAAAATATGTATTCGAAAGATATGACGAACTACACTTCAGGAGGAGTTGTAGATCTCTATCATGTGCCTTTTAATGACAAATTACAGATGCATATTTTCAGGGGGAGTATGAATTATGATTTATGATTACTTCATATCAGAACTTGTACATTCAATGTTTTACTACTTTATGTAGTTTATTTTTCAATAAATTTGTGAATAAAGTTGATTTGACATGACTTTGAGACTTTTGCAGATTGAGAGAAGCTATCAAGATCATATCATTATGATTTTCAGCTTGACTTGATGAGATTTAAGACTGCATAGAAAGGTTTATTTCTTATCTTAATCTCATATATGGTTGAAAGAAGGACAACTTTCAATCATAAAAAACATGTTCTTAAATGTTCAAACCACTTCCCGATTCTTAAACAAATTTCATGAATTGGAAGTGTGATTTTAAATGTTTTCAAGATTTATTTATGCTTACATGATTATAAACCGTGTGTTTCCAAAGATAAATACTTGTGTATTGTATTTTCAATATACTTTCAGGTATTCATACACACCGATTTGATTTTTTGTTCAAAATATTCTTACCATGTCTCAAATTTGAAACATATTTTTCGATGGTAAGACACCCCGCTTGTACTTCAATGAATATTGAGCGTTATTTCATTTATAAACGTTTCATTCAAGAATGTCTATATTTTGTTTCATATAGACAATATCCATTATTCTTGACCATAAGCCTTGATTGTTATATCATTTCATTTCTGATCATTTTTCATACAATGTCAGATTTTCAAACAAGTCTCTTGCATTCATGTTTATTCATTCAATTTACTTGTTTAAAATATTTTCAATGTTTAAAATGCTCATATCTTCATGATTATATTCTGAGCATACAAACATCTGACTTGTATTTGCGCTTTAACTGATAAAGTTAAACCATTCATGAGCAACATATGCTTTATAGGACAATATGGGTTCTTTGTGCTAGGACTTAAATCAACTTATATGGATTCACGTTAACTAGTGTCTCCTACCCAAGAAGTTAATCCATAGTGATTGAGTGTGAGGAGTCGAAAAGAAATGAGTGTGGGTTGTGCGTTGAGATAAAATGAAAAGAGAGTTTGGTTAGATGTGAGCTTAATGATTAAAACAAAGAGAATGAGAAAACAGAGTAAAAGAATATTAAACTCTGCACCAACTACTTTCTGATCCGGGCAACCACATTACTAATGTTTCACAATTCTTGGTGAACATTATTGAAACATGCAACTAGCCCATGCCAACTCTTGACATAAACCCCACCAGGCACTCATTTTCTTCTTAAAAAGAAAATGTTTCATATTTTTTCTGGGGACGCAACACATTATCTATCTGGTTTTCATTTGGAAAATCTGGATATTGAAAAAGAAGGAAGTCTGCCCCACCTTCGCACTTCAATCATGCACATTGAGTCTATGTTTATCTACTGTTGTCTCAGTGGTTTACACAAATTTGAGCCTTATAGAAGCAATCATCAAATGCTTAATTCTTTCTACAATTGCACGAACACACAAGGAATTTGTTTTCTTGTCATAACATTCATAGAAAGTGCTTTTGTGGTGTTTCGATGATTGAATGGAAGCCCTGGGGGAGTGAACATAAAAAAAAGATCATTTCCTATGTGTATCTGTTACACACAGTGACTTCGTGTTACTGACAGACATATTAACTGATTCATTTGTTGATTCAGGTGTTACACAAATATTTTGTCTGGATTTGAAAAGATCTAGATAAATACATGGTTACGAATCATGGAATCAGTGGCTCTTGGATAGATCAGAATGGTCAAAGACATTTCTTGGGAAAAGTTTTGATGCTATAGATGCTCTATTCATCAAAAAGGGGGAGATAAATTACATAAATGTCATATTCAGAAATTTCAAAGTTAAAGATTGCTGAAAGATGTGCTGATTTTTGCTGAAAGTTTATTTGAAGATTATTTGCTGATTTTAATTTGGGAGAGAATGCCATTATTCTTGAAGAACAAAGTACTTATCAAAGAAAGAGGAGAATGTCAATCCAAATTGAGAATGTTTCATATTGTTAAGGGGAGAATGTGGATTGATTGAGAAAATCATTTTTTTATTGAAGGGGAGATTACAAGAGAAGATAAAGGTTGATCAAAGGGGGAGTTTATTCCAATTGAGCTTACAGAGAAGATTGAATTGCTAAATATTTTAAGTAATGATCTTGATCCAAAGAGGGAGAATGTTAGAGCACAGATTTGTTGAATACAAGATCATTTATTCTGAAGATGAAAGTTCAAGAAGTCAAAAGCTGAAAGTCAACTCTTAGTGAAAGTCAAAGTCATTTTGTAATAAAGTCAAAGTCAAAGTTTGTGTTTTTGTTTCTTTGTATTTGATAGAGGGTATAAATACCTTGTGTCCTTGTCTTTGAAATCAATTGGTAACAAGAAAGTCTAGCAACATTCACACACGAAGCAGATTAGAGAAGAGGAAAATAGAATATTATTCTAGAGAGAGAGAGAGTGAATGTAGAGATAGAAAGTGAGAGAGATTGTAATTTTGATGTTTGAATCAATGACATGTGACTACGATTCATGAATGTGTTTCTGTTTTACGATTAGAACTTGATGAATTTGGGAATAACAACCCCGACCAACTTAATCAAACTCCCAAATCTATAACTCAATGACGTCTCAAAAACGTCGAATTAATCCTTTTATAATTATATAAACTCTTCATTCCGGATTAAATCATCCCACTAGCTATTAACAAAAAAAAACGACATTTCAATCTCATTCTTAAATCACTTAAATAAATGATTTAATTGTAACAACCGGGCCTTTTATTCTAAATAAGCGAAGTTTGGAGGTGGGGAGTTCATTATGTCTAAAGAGAAGAGGGACCATGATGAAATTTTGGGATTTAGGTGTTTTAATTGGGTGAAAAGTCGACTAAGACCCAAAGTCAAGGGTGTTAATTGAAAGTTAGAAATAAAAGGAGTCTTTGCCCTAGGGATTCTTCCTATTCTTATTTTGGCGGTTGATTTTGGGATTGAGAAGGAGCAGGGAGCAAAAACTTGGAGAGAAGGAAGGAGAGAAAGAATCTGAAGGGGAATCGACATTTCAACTTCTTCAAGGTAAGGTTCCTAAGGCAATACTTTAGTTAATTGAAATGGTAGATTGAGGAGAGTTTGATGTTCTTTGGTTAGGGTGAATGAGAAATGCTTGAAAACCCTCATTTCACTCCTTATAGATCGTCCTTTTGATTGTTGTTGTTAATGGGTTGATTATTGTTGCTTTGGGATCATAAACCTATATATTTTGATAAGTTAAATCAGAAGGTTTAAGGAGTTATGTTGGTTGTTCGAGGTCTGGGGTTCGCTTAAAACCCTTAATCGCCTCCGGGAGAAGACTGGACGAGTTGGGCGGCCCCGGGGTTAGTCGAAACCCCGGGCGTCAGATGATACCGAGGAGTCTCGGTCATCTTGAGACCGGGGAAGGGTGACCCCGGGAGTAGAACAGGGAGAACCCGGGCCGTGACCCGGGAGATGGGGAGCCCGGGATGAGCCGGGAGTTGGCGTGACCCGGGCGGGGACGCCGGGAGACGGGGTGCCCAGGGAAGGGGTGAGCCGGGAGTCGGCGTGGACCCGGGCGGAGACCCCGGGAGACGGGGCGCCCAGGGGAGGGGGACCGAGAGTTGGTCGGTGGTGGCCCCCGGGGGAACCCGGGAGTCGGGCCGCCCGAGGAATTAGAGTCCGGGCAATGTTTCGGGTAGTGGGTTATTAACAGGTTCTTTGGTCTGGACCTAATTCTTCATCTACTTCGGTGATCGGGTAAGAGTTGGATCGAGCGTAAGGAAGTTCTTGCTACCAGGTGAGTTTTCTAACCCCAAGATCTTTATGGATATTTGTGTTGCTATTCGCATGAGAAGTTTATTAAACTGTTGTTGTTATTTATACTATTTACTGCATGTGAAATTTGTTTAATGCGAGGAATGTTTTATCGTTATGGATTTGGTGGAAACATATGCATACTTTGTTGTTAGCGAGATGACCAAGTCGGGGGGGTGTGTTCGGTCTGTGCTCATATCGGGGTGTGTGTGTCCCGCATGTGCTCATACCGGGGTGTGTGTCCCGTATATGCTCATACCGGGGGGTGTCCCGTATATGTCATTGGGGTGTGTGTCCCAAATAAGGCAGTGTGAGCCAGACACGCCGTTACCTCCGCGTAACGGTGGTGTGTGCCAAAAGTGTGTTTGTAAGTACGATGATTTATTTTAAAAGCTGAATTGGTTTATATTTCGATAAATCTTTTATGTAGTTTTGGCGTGAACTGTATTAGAGAGAACTCACTAGACCTTTCGGTCTAACCCTCGCTCTTTTCAAAACTAAAAACCTTTTCAGGTGAATTGTGCAATAGGAGGAACGAATAAGGTTAAAGAGAAGGTGCGAACTGGAGCTGAATTAGAGGACCTCTATTGTAGATTATTGTCCTTGTATTCTCAGTTGTGTACTAGGTTGTCTTTCCGCAAACTTTGTATTTTAGATGTTGTATTGGGTCGTTTGGCGTTATTATTTAATAAAGTTGGTTTTGTCTTATGTTGTGAGTCTGGGTTGTTACATTAATCTAACCACTTCTTAAAAAATAAGTAATTAAATTACCAATTTCCAACAATATAAATATTTCAGAAATTTCATTAAAGTGAAATACATGCGGTATTGCATGAAATACCGATTGTTTAATTGTGGGGACATTTTGGTAATTTCATTAAGAAAACTAATCGAATTCGACTCAAAATTTTCATATTATAAGTCCATTGAAAATTTGTTGAAGTTCTTAGTATACTATTGTGAAGGAAATCATACTTTGAAACTTCAAGGACTATAATATAACTTTATGAAATTTAAAATAAATATTAAATAATAGATTTATGTGGTTTCCATGAAAAAGAAAGTAAATGGGTTCCTAGTTCCAACCTCTCATAACATCAGCTTTTGTTTTAAAACAATAAAATCAGTTGGCGAAAATAAATAAATAAAATTTGATAGTTTATACTTTATATAATGCAAAAACACCTTGGGTTAGTTGGTTGAGGCGTTTGATTTTAAGTAAGAGGTCACAGGTTCAAACCCATGGATCTTTTTTTTAACCTTAAAACTTACACGGGTCATCCTCTTGACCCGGTCATAACCCGCGACCCAGCAGTCATGGCTGCACATTTTTTGCATTTTCGAACTCGTTTTTACTCGTTTTAGCCCTTTTTTCTTCATTATTTTTGCACCAAAGCTTTGGTAACATTTTACCAATATTTCGACCCAAAGAAAACAAATTTTCGTCAAGTAATGACGCATATTTCTCATTTAAAGTTTCGGTTTATACTTAAAACCGAACAAAACTTATAAACTTTAAAATCGACCTATAAAGCATGAATCTGAAACATAAGTATACTAGGTTCGATAAATTGTTCAAAAACAAAACTATAGACATAAAAATCACGAAGTTTCATTAAGTATTTTATCTTGAATCGACGGAAAACCGAGATTTTCATTATGAACTTCAACATTTGATTTCTCCCTCAAAACTCAACGAAATTACAAATGGTTTGAACCCAAATGAGCCTTAGTCGATGTTCTTCGTTTATATAAAGAAAAATTTGGCGTATTAGTTGAAAGATCAAGTCGTTTGGACGTTTCTAGCAGAAGCCATTGAAAAGTCACAATCCAAATCTGATTTGAAATAACAATGTACTTTCGACGGAACAGGTCCTCTATCTTTCAAATATTTTACTTTCGGCCCCCTCAACTTTCTAAGTATTACATTCTCAATTCAAGTTATTATAAGCTCATTTTCACTTATCATTTTCATTAAATGGCTTAAATGACCCCTATCAACTCATTTCTTTACATTTTGCTCCAATAAAATAAAACCCAATTTATTTTATTTTCCTTCCTCTCCTATTTTTTTTATAAATAATTATTTACCCTATTTTGGGGTGTCACAAATCTCCCCTCCTTTAAAAAAAATTCCATCCTCGGAATTATTCTAACTAAAAAGTTGCAAAGTTTTAGTCACCATCCGCTCTTCAGCTCCGACGTAATTTCTGAAGCTCTAATATCACTGGACTAGCAAGAGTTATATATTACTCCTTCAACCCTTTATTTTTCTTTTTGGTTAGTTCAACACCTAACCTATCTCACCCACAAGGTTGACTTACTTATTTTTGCTTGTTTGCCCTCAGGCCAATGCTTACCTTAGTATTTCCGACAACCATCAAATTTGGACATTGTTTCACCCTTGCTTTCAACAATTTCAAGAATTGTTGTTTAGTACGTCAATATAATTACTTGGCTTATAGGTCAATTGTGACGCTAAAATCTGCAAATATTTGGGAGTCCTGAATGAACCCTTGACGATATTTTACTAAAAAATTTAGTTGTATATCGGCTGCTCTAAATCTGACCTAGTCTCCACCTTTTCTCCATCCTCCTCAACACCTCAACTAACTCTTCTACATAAGTGATTGTTGCTAACCTCGACACCTTCCAATTTATGACAGTTGACTCGTCAGCTAAACATTTCCTCAAATTTGACACCTGAAAAGTGTCACGAATTTAACTTATAACTCTGAGGCCAACTTGGTTGATAGGTTACTCAATCAACTCTTGCAACTAACTCTTTATCCCAATGTACCTTGGACTTTGCTTAGCTTACTCGTCAATTATGACTATGTCCTTTCAATACAATATCTAAAACTTCGAACAATTGCATATAAACAAGATAAAAAAGCTGAATACTTTCGAGATCTAAACTCAACGACGTAGTGTAGAGTCATGTATTATGTCTGAACCAACCACGTATTGTGACCGCAATATATATCTATTACATAATTGAACTGAATAAACATGTGTACAGAGGCACCCTTGCGGTACATGTACCTTGACAGAGACAAAGTGTCCTTTTTGTCTTATCATGGGACAAGGTTGACCTGCAGACTTTGGTGTAGAAAATATTTGAAAAAGGTGTAAAAGTTAAACATCATTTTCCTGGTTCTTCATAGAATGTCCCAATCACTACATAATTTGATGAAGATTTCCTTAGCAAAGGACAAAATAGAGGATATCCTCTGATATAGAGGATCCATCGATTTTTCACTCCAAAAAGGTCTCGACATCAAACAAGGGGAAATCCTCCGATTGTAAGGATCCCCGGTTTATTTCTTAAAATCGACAGGAGTAGCTTAGTTGAAGATTGTAAGTTCATCTTTGATCCGCATTTAAAGATTCACTTCTTGCTGATTTCGGTTAGTCTTCAATTTTGCCGAATATGTTGAATATGACTAAGCTATTACAAAGAACTAAATTTGACTAAGTATGATAAGATGTATTTCAAAGAACTAAATTTGACTAAGTATAATTTGAATGTAGATTCCATTGATGATATATAACTATTTAGTTTATAATTTGAATGTAGAATATGGATGTTTTTTTGGTTTTAGTCCTTATTTTGTGTTTTGAAGCCCAAACTAATCATTCAAGTTAATATTGTTACGAAATGCTCTGTTAAGATAGTCATGTGCACTTATGTGAGGGGAATTTTGGTCTTTTTATGTCTTCCTTTTATTTACTTTTAAAAACAAAAATAAAAGTAAATAAACATAAACATAAACATAAATATTATATATGGATCTCCGTTCCCTTGTCATGGAACCCACCCACCATCCCGTTGAATCTTCGGCAAAACACCTTCCCCTTTCCCTTCTCCATCTTAGAGACCCCCTTCTGTGCACCACTCCATCTAGGTGGATCCCCTTTGCTCACACAATATTGTTTCAGTTACAACCCCCTCCTTCTTTTGTTCCTTCTGCAACAAACCAACATGACAACACTTTTTTACACACCTACATACATGTGATTATTAGAACCAAAAGCAAGTATACAATGTGGTCCAATATCGTCTTTCAAGTAATAAAGTGGTAAGATATTGATTATCGTCCACAGGGATTGGAGTAAAAGTTTATCATAAGTGAAAGAAAGAAATGATTTAAAATGGAGAATTTGAAGAAAACTTTTGAGCTGGTGTTAATAATAATGGAAATAACATAACATAAAGAAAGAAAGCAAGGATGTAAGACTTGTGGTGAAATGTAAACACAAATTCCAGCTGACCAATGTTGTAGAAATGTTATAGTATATGTCTAGCCGTAATTAGATCATCCGTCTATTTTGAGGGCATTCTTTTCGGACCTTAACCATTGCAATAACATTTTTATTTAAAACCTGCATATTTCTATGCAGTACAAGGACCAAAGAAGTAGTGACTAATGGAGTCCTCAAAATATATGGATTAGCAAATATATTTGTTTACATCACTCTTTCTAGCCGATTCCCATATCATCCAAGTTGATGTGTTCCAAGTACCTCATTTCTGAGTCCACTACACTTTAACACTTTGAATAGTGACCAATCTGTTGAGAATTAATTAATTTGAAAAACCTAGATAATAATTTTTTTTGTTACCAACTCTCTCAAGTCTATTTCTCATATCATTCATATTGACGTGCATTCGAGTGGATTATTTCTGAGTCCACGACACTTTAACATTTTTCAAGTGATCAACTCTTCAAGAAGTGTCATTGGTTTTTACAAAACTTGAAATGAAATAGTGGAACATTGTTATTGTGAAACAATGTCCACTTTCCTTTGGTTTACAATATCACCTTTTGTCACACACCCAAGCTAATGGAGTTAGATACTCATTAAGGAAAGTAAATGCAAGGAAATGTAAAGAACATAAAGTAAAGACATGAATTTAAATGACTGAGATTAAAGAGCGGAATGTAAAGACGTAAAACGTAATAAAGTAAAGAAAATAACAATGCAAATGTAATGCTGCAGAAACTGAAAATAAAAGACTAAAGAAAGATTCCAACGAAAATAATCCAGAACTAAGTATATGAAAACAACTAACCCAAGCTCGCTATCTATACTAAGCTAGAGATGGGGTAAATGTAAATAAACAACCAAACATGTGGCCAAAGTTTCCAAGTACACCAAAAGTACAATATAAGTGAAAAGTCTATAAAGACAAACTAATACAAGGTTAAACAACTTTAAGCCTTTTTCAATTCCAAGAGACTTCCAAAAGAATGCACAACAAGCTACAAAAAGTGTCTTCAAAATAAAATTCCATGGTCTTCATGATTAGCTCGTTCTGTCTAATGTTGGTGCAATGCTGCATTGTAACACCCTGGATTTTCATTATATTTATCGTTGTATTCTTGCGTTTACCTTTTGTCGTAAACGCCGAGTCTTGATCTGAGAGTTAGTGTTTGGGTTTTGGTTAAAATTGTGGGAAACAGAGAGTTACGCGGGCTATGTCGCGGCTTGTAGGCCGCGAGGTAAGTCGCATAACCCTCTGGAGGATTCTCAGATTGTTGACACGCGCGGGATATGCCGCGGCTAGTAAGCCGTGAGCTAAGTCGCGTGACCCACTGAAGTATTCCAGTTTTGTGGCACGCACGAATTTTCCCGCGGCTTGAAGGCCGCGGTGTAAGCCGCGCAACCCTCTGGCCGACTTAAGAGAGTTTCAGTCAAAATATCTCATTTATGGATCTCTCTCTCTCTTCTTCTTCTCTCTCTATCTCAAACTCTCTCAGTTCTCTCTTTGATTCCTTCGATCCATGAAGCTCCGTTGATTGCTAATATTTAGTGCTTTTCTCGGGGTTTCGATGTAGAAAGTTTCACCTATTCGTCGTGGTCGATATCTGGTTTTTCGGGTTTTCGTATAAACCTGTTTGGTGAGTTCCTACTATCATTTTAAAAACTTTATACATATCAAAAGCTAACTTTTGGAACTCCTATATATCTCCATGGTTTCAGATCTAAGTTTTTTGCATATTTGATATAACCTGAGTTTTGGGAGATTTTAGGGTTCCCGATCATCTTTGACTAAAATGATGGATTCTATCTTATTTGAAGTAAAAGGATGTTTTACTTGCTGATTATGTAGCTTATGCAAAAGAATGTTTATGAACTCATTTTTATGATTCTCATACTTACCAGAAGTTGAACTTGAAAAGACATTTTGTTTATAAAATGTTTTGTATACCATATGGTTATATATGGTTGGTCACGATTGATGTTGTGACCAGTCTGGACTATTACTAGTGGATCCCTAGGTTTTGAGTTGACTGATATTATTTGGAGGTTACCAAGTAAAGCAAATATAGAGCTACATGTGCATTAAATTGTGAGGCTCTGGCCGTTAATAAATATAGAGCTACATGTGCATTAAATTATGAGGCTCTGGCCGTTAATAAATGTAGAACTACATGTGCATTAATTTGTGAGGTTCTATATGGTTACCAAAACGAAGAACTACATGTACATTAAATTGTGAGGTTCTGGAAAGAAGGTCTATGACCTTATTTTAATGGATTATGTTCCTATCAATGGTGAACTTGGAAATGCTTGTTTGAAAGATTTTCGTTTGGATGCAAATGTTTATATCTCTGATTATGTATAAATTGTATGTTCTCACTAGGCTTTATAAGCCTAACACTTTTTCTCAAATGATATGTATATCAGGTTCTCGTTAGCGGCGGGTTGCTAAGGGCTTGAGTGTCGAGATTGATCTCGAGGGTTTTTGAGATGATTAGTATTGGATTGTTGGGCATTTGTTAAGTCCCATATTTTTGGATGATTCTGGATCCACAATTGATGAAATCTAGATAGTATATGTTTAGATTGGTTTGTTGTTAGGATCCTTATCCGTATTCTGTTTTTGTAAAGGTTAAGTACAATTCCCCTTTTTGGGAGGTTTATACCTTTGGTTGATGCTTAATTGTACTGTTTCCGCAGTTTTAAATTTACCATGGATTTTAGGGTGTTACAAGTTGGTATCAGAGCTCTAGTTTAAGTGAACTGGGCATGAATATAAGATGTCTAGACTTAGACCGAGTATGTTAAACATTGATTCGTGAGTTTGGGTAGAACTCTAAGATGGGTTGGTCTTAGAGTCGATGGAAATTATAGTTATCGAACGTTGTGGCGACGGTATTAAGAACCTTTATGTATTGTATATTCATAATCTCACTTAGCTAATGTTATTATGAGAATATTTATACGTGATGGTGCTTGAGGTGCCGTTACTGTGACTATTGGTAATGTAGTAGTATGTTCTCTTGTGCTTGGTTTGCTAATGTTATGATATTTGGTAGACGTGGTAGTACGTTTCCTTTGTGTTCAATTCTGTTAATCTCCTTTTTATCCATCCTCGTACTTGTATGAACGGCCTTGGTATGTCGACCGTTGGGGTAGTAAGAAAGATTCTGAATGGGTAACTTTTAGAAAAAGTTGATGATGGTAAGTATGGTGATTGCGTTAAGTGATCAGTTCGAGTCGGATTATTTGGTTGGATTAGAACCATAGACTTTTTGAATCGATGTATTCGAGGAGAACTTGAGAATCTATGAGGTACGTGATCTTTTCCTTAAAATGTTGAGCATCTGGTTGACGATAGTGTAACTAGAGAAATCGAGGAGCGTGAGTTCAAGTTGATTTGTGAAAACGGTGTACATGCCAAAATATCCATTTTTAAAGTGTTTATGTGTTTTTCATGAAATTATCAAATGTTGGTTAGTTGGTAATCGTTGGGATTTTTGGGCATTTTGATAAAGGGTCACAAATCAATGTGTTTTATTGCATAAAACCACCTGTGGTCAGAGAAATGTACTTCTGAATGGTTGTCGGTTTTCATACTTCATTCATGAAATGGAATGTTTATGAAGCATTACTTGCATATTTATGTAAAGTATTTGAAAGTACGTATATAGTCTAATTTTATGATTTCTATTCTTATCAGTAGTTACACTTGGAAATGCATATTTGAAAATAAATGAGTCTTTAGGACTTCGGTCCGGTTTAAAAGCCCAATTGTGAAATACCAAGTATGATGGCGGTTAATGCGCATCTTTTGAGAAATACATGTTTTGAGTGCGTTGGTCATTCAATTGGAGCCATGTACTGTTTCGACGGCAATGCAGTGGATTCATATGCATATGAGTCGGTCTGTATTAGTTAAAAAGAAAATGGGCTATTATTTATAAGTTGCTTATTTTAAAGTGTTTGTGTTTTACATTAAATTGTTAACTGCTGATAAGTTTTGGGTTATTTGGTTATATTTAACTTTATAAACTTATATAACATACATCTTTGTGATTTTTGGGCATGTTGATAAATAAATCATTTTGATATATTTCTTTTACGATGTAATATATAAATGGAAGTCATTTTATAAAATTGTTCATTTGGTGCATACGATTTTATAAACCGTTGGAAAATGCATATCATTAAACTATGAGTTCATTTGAAAAATGGTTTGTCTCAACCAGCGATGAGATTTTGGGTTAATTACCTTTTGGGTCGTGGTGTTTGCATAATTGTGGTCAAACGTACTTCGATGTCTCTACTGGCTTTCATGGGGTATATATGTAAACTTTTGGGTCGTTGACTCAGTTTTAACCAAATGGGGTCTTGAGGAAAGTTGTCCGGTTTAAAGACAGTGGTGGAAATTTTATTGGCATCCAGTGGTATTATTTTCCCTTTGAGTTTAGTGGGAGCAATTTAGTTACACATATCACGTATGCATATTTTATTGGAAATTTCCGTTATGGTATTTCAACCAATATTTTAGAACGATGGGAGCATGTTTATTTTTGGCTTTGAACTCGAAAACGACATAAATTATTTCATGTTTTAACCGGGTGCATACACATGTCAATCTACTAGTTTTGCGAAATAAACGGTCGCATGCAAGGTTTGTTGTGAAGTCTTATTTTGTGCCGCATTGTGACTAAAAGAGAGAAAACTTTAAGAGTTCGATATTATGAGCATATTGTCTCGGGTTTTGCAAACATTTTATTTATACAGTTTGGAATTAAACTAAATTACTCTTGAAATTGCTCAAATCGCATTCATATGTCTTTACTAAATTTTGGGGAATAAACAGATGTATGCGAGTCACGATGGGAAGTTTTATTTCATGACATTTCATGGCTAATTGCAGAAATTTTGGGGTCCGATTTTGTGAATTTCCCTTCTGTAGTTTGGTACGAACTTCTTGTTATACACTATTTTAGTACGTAAAACTATTTCTCATTCATTACATAAATTATACTGTTGGTGTGAGTAATCGTATGAAAATTTTATGTTATTTCGGATGGAACTTTTGCCCAGAACATATTTCAGTTATTGATTTTACTGATAGGAGTTGTCCGCAATGCATGAAATGAATTTCCGGTTTACATGTCGTTGTAATTACGATTTTGGGTAGGTACGTTTTATCGGTGCGACCCAAATTTGAAACGTGAATAATATATATATATATATATATATATATATATATATATATATATTTATTTATTTATTTATTTATTTATTTACGTTTCTATTGTGTTGCTACATTTGGGAAATGGTCGGACGTATATAGGTCTTGTTGGAAATTTTATCTTCCTACGTTTTATGTCAAAGTGAAAGATTTTAAAGTTGAAGTTGCAAAATCCTCTTTTGAGAGTTGTACAAACTTTTATTACGCATGATGGGACGGAAAGTTATTTTCATACGCATAGCATAATTTGATGCATGCTAAGACCCTGGTAACCCGTTTGAAAATTTTGTTACGCATATTTCATTATCATTTTATTAGCGTAAGTACTGATCAAATGAGTTTTGAAAATGGTTTTATATGTGTGGCTATGGTGATCAATTTTGAAACCTATCGAAGGCACGATAGTGTATTTTCACCGCACGTTTAGTTGTTATAAAACTTATGTATTTGCAAGTTTTATAAATTTCAAATTGACATAGTAGTGTGAAAAACCTTGAACTCATTGGACTATAGGTGTAAGCCCCCTCGTGTTAGAAGTCGATACTAAGGATTAAAAGAGTCCTCAGAGTTTGAGGCGTTAGGCATGTGCTTTCTCCCAGTTAGTTAAGTATTGATCTCTATGCTTCGTTGAACCTACGGATTAAAATCGTGTTCGGTTGTTTGGTTATGGTTGGTTTTGGAATTGTGAGAATTTGGTACGACAGCATGCTATGTGTCTGTGGTGTACTATATTGTTTGGTATTATTGTATGATGATGATGTTATGGTTGACTGGTAAGGATGTTAGACTTGGGTGACTACTTCCAAGAGTAGGTGTCAACTTTGAATCGACATTGCTAATTGGGAATGAAATATTTGGTAGTATAACCACGTTTGCATAATGGTCATTCCGAGGATAGGCGTCGACACTCTATTTTGAGTACAATAACTTTTAGTGTGCTTCAATGTTTTTCCGTTAGATCTGGTGCGTCTGCAGGACGAGCGGTAAACTTAAGGAAATTAGATGTTGATAATTAGGAAGTCAATCATCGGTATTTTGATAATTGTCAGGAGTTTCGTGGATTTAGAAATCGATGCTTGAGTGCATGGTGGGAGTTTGGTGGTAATGTTTATTGGATACATTTGATGAGAATGTCGAGGTGGACTTTAAGTAAAAATCGATTATCGGGGAGACCTTGATGCGTCGTATTTAGAAGTATCTAAGAAAAATGTTTGCTTTGGGGTATTCTTGGTGGATTTGACCGACTAAGGTAGTAAGTTGTCCTTGAGGCAATATGAACAACATAAGGTTGGGAGGCAACCGAGATTTAATGTTAAAAGTGTGTTTAAGCCAAAACTTAACGTTCATCCCGCTTTGGGCTATGCCGCGGCTTGTAGGCTGCGAGGTAAGTCGCATAACCCTCTGGAGGATTCTTAGATTGTTGACACGCGCGGGCTATGCCGCGGCTAGTAAGCCGCGAGCTAAGCCGCGTGACCCACTGAAGTATTCCAGTTTTGTGACACGCGCGAATTTTCTCGCGGCTTGAAGGTCGCGGTGTAAGCCGCACAACCCTCTGGCCGACTTAAGAGAGTTTCAGTCAAAATATCTCATTTCTGGATCTCTCTCTCTCTTCTTCTTCTCTCTCTATCTCAAACTCTCTCAGTTCTCTCTTTGATTCCTTCGATCCATGAAGCTCCGTTGATTGCTAATATTTAGTGCTTTTCTCGGGGTTTCGATGTAGAAAGTTTCACCTATTCGTCGTGGTCGATATCTGGTTTTTCGGGTTTTCGTATAAACCTGTTTGGTGAGTTCCTACTATCATTTTAAAAACTTTATACATATCAAAAGCTAACTTTTGGAACTCCTATATATCTCCATGGTTTCAGATCTAAGTTTTTTGCATATTTGATATAACCTGAGTTTTGGGAGATTTTAGGGTTCCCGATTATCTTTGACTAAAATGATGGATTCTATCTTATTTGAAGTAAAAGGATGTTTTACTTGCTGATTATGTAGCTTATGCAAAAGAATGTTTATGAACTCATTTTTATGATTCTCATACTTACCAGAAGTTGAACTTGAAAAGGCATTTTGTTTATAAAATGTTTTGTATACCATATGGTTATATATGGTTGGTCACGATTGATGATGTGACCAGTCTGGACTATTACTAGTGGATCCCTAGGTTTTGAGTCGACTGATATTATTTGGAGGTTACCAAGTAAAGCAAATATAGAGCTACATGTGCATTAAATTGTGAGGCTCTGGCCGTTAATAAATATAGAGCTACATGTGCATTAAATTGTGAGGCTCTGGCCATTAATAAATGTAGAACTACATGTGCATTAAATTTTGAGGTTCTATATGGTTACCAAAACGAAGAACTACATGTACATTAAATTGTGAGGTTCTGGAAAGAAGGTTTATGACCTTATTTTAATGGATTATGTTCCTATCAATGGTGAACATGGAAATGCTTGTTTGAAAGATTTCCGTTTGGATGCAAATGTTTATATCTCTGATTATGTATAAATTGTATGTTCTCACTAGGCTTTATAAGCCTAACACTTTTTCTCAAATGATATGTATATCAGGTTCTCGTTAGCGGCGGGTTGCTAAGGGCTTGAGTGTCGAGATTGATCTCGAGGGTTTTTGAGATGATTAGTATTGGATTGTTGGGCATTTGTTAAGTCCCATATTTTTGGATGATTCTGGATCCACAACTGATGAAATCTAGATAGTATATGTTTAGATTGGTTTGTTGTTGGGATCCTTATCCGTATTCTGTTTTTGTAAAGGTTAAGTACAATTCCCCTTTTTGGGAGGTTTATACCTTTGGTTGATGCTTAATTGTACTGTTTCCGCAGTTTTAAATTTACCATGGATTTTAGGGTGTTACATGCAGAACATGATTCAGTAAGTAAAGTCTAACCAAAAAGTACCAAATCAGCACTCCAAAGTGGTAATTCACAACTTTAGCTCCAAAAAACAAATAAATGAAAAATAAGTAAACAAATGGACTCAAGGTTGGGATATTAGAAGGTAAATTATCCTAACTATAACAAAGAAATGAGTGTTTAAGAACTAAATAATTAGTGAACATCACAACACGACGCATATCTTATTCAAATCTTGAAGCCGAAAGGGTGCTATAGAGGTCTGAACTCGAAGAGATATCTTGATGAATCCTGGAGGGGGGTTTCGATTTGAAGTCGAATGGGTGTTTTGAGGGTTTTTCATCTGACGTTTTTTTTCCCGATTTGATGCAGATGTTTATCTCCCGGATGCAAATATTTATCTCCATCACATATTATTTCTTGCTAAACACTAAACCAAAAAACATATGCAAATGATTCACTTTTGATTTTAGGGTTTGATTCAGGAACCTCAAAAGGTATCGGGTAAAGCTCGTGATTCTTTTGGGTTGTGAAATTGGTGACACGTGGACCTGTTATTCCTTAGGACGCAACATGGATTTGCATAATGCTGATTTGGGCTTTGATTGTTTGGGTTGTGCTTTGTTAGTTGGTAGTGATGGCCAAATAGGCCCGGCCCGACCCGGCCCGATCTGGTCGGTTAACCGCGACCCGACCCGGTGAAGGACCGGTTGATGGCCCGAAATCTAGGACCGATTCACTATTTTGGAGGATTCGTCGGCCCGGCCCGACCCGGTTCATGGACCGGTTATGGCTCGACCCGACCCGAAATCCAATTTTTTCAAAAAAATAGTCGTTATGTGACCGTTATAGAGTCGTTAGATGACCGTTTTTTTAGCCGTTTTTTTGTCCCAATACCCCCCCAAAAAAACATTATAAATAAGTTGTGTGGATTATGGAGTTAGACACCAACTTACAAAACGCAAAAAACGCATACAATTCTCATTTCTCGCTATATTCGTTTCTCGCAAGTTATATTATCTCTAGTTCTCTACTCTCTACTCTCTAATCTCTACTCTCAAAATGGCCAAACAAATTTCCCAAGTTGTTGTCGAGCATGGACGAAAAGCACCGATTTGGGCCGATTACAACTTGGTGATCCTCAACGACGGTACAAAAAAGCGCAATGCAAACGGTGTGGAGATCTCCTTACGGCATCCGGAAATTCCACGTTAAAGCACCACCACGAGTCTTCGTGCAAGAAGTTGAAATTGGGTGACGATCCAAATCAACCCATACTTGACAATTCCGGTCAAATATGGTCGTATGATGCCGAGTTGAACCGAGAAATGAGAATGAAATGTGTCATTCAAATTGGGTTGCCGAAGGACCGGTTCACGGCTTGGCCCGACCCGGTTTATGAAGAACCGGTTCACCACCACCCTTAATCAGTCCATCGTTATTTGGCTAAAATCCGACCCGGTCCGGTTTAAGCTTGGCCCGGTTCGTGAGGTTATTGTTTGGGCCCGAAACCTGCTTTAGCCTGGACCGGCCCGAGCCGAGCCCGGTTTTTTGGCCATCACTAGTTGGTAATTTGTATAGTTGGACTATTAATACTTGGTATAGGTTTGGAACTTGGTTTCTTTTTTGGTTTTTTCCTAAGCATATTTTAGGCCTTCATTGTATAAATCTTGGGGTATACCCCTCGTAGTTTGTATTCGGTTTTTTCCTTGTGAATAAAGTTTTTTTTGGGGTTTCGTCCCCTTTTCCCAAAAAAAAGCACGATTAATAGGGTTTGATTTTGAGTTCTTTGAGATGTTTACCAGTAATATTGATCGGCCTACATGGGATCCGCCCCTAGGAACCAAAAAGGGTTTAATTTTAGAGATTTTCAACATAAGTTCTGATTTTAGGGATCTCAGTTTTGTATCACAAATGTTTTCAATGAACTCATAAATTTATATGTTGATATTCTTGATATCAGGGGCGGATGCACTTAATAATTTATGGGGGGATAGGCCCCCATTAGAAAATAAAAAAAGAATTTTTTAAGGTTAAAAATATATTTTTTTATCATTTCTACCATAGTTCCCCCCAGTGATTTTTCGTATAGGACCCCATCAACCAAAAAAAGTATCTCGAAATCAACCGAAAAAACCTCTCAAAATCATCAATAAACTTAGAAATCCCTAGAAATTGTAACATCCTAAAATTTTGAGAAACTAAAATTCGAAATTTTGGCAATATAATGCTAAAAATAGAGGAACCTGTCACCCTAAAATAGGGGATAATTTGAACCTGAATAGCAACGTTAAAACAATTTAAACCCAAGAGTATCATCTCAAAAAAGGATATATGGTAAGACATTTACAACCCAAATGATGAAGCATAAAACGACAACCTACTAATCTAAATCTGGTTAACTAGATTATGGTCGGGTGTCGCAATCCTTCCAAAATGTATATCTTCAAAAATCAAGGCATGTTGGTCACTATGTGTCTCAAAAAGATCACTCACGACCCCAAGGTCGTTTCCTCGGTCCCGGTGTGCCCCACCGCTAAGATGACCTGTCAAACATGACAACAAAAGAACAAGCGTTAGGCTAAAGCCTAGTGAGAACAAGTCAAATAAAAATGGAAATACTAAACCCATTTGAAGTTACGCGGAGGATATAGTCGTGAGCTAAAACCAATAAATCAAATAAACCATTAGTGATTAAACATGGTACAAATAACACCAATCACATAATGAGCTCAACTCCTCTAAGTCTATTGCTCGAAAACATCAAGTCAACCCCTCTAGGTCTATTCTTGAGAGTTCCAAAACCGGGAACTCTAGCACAAGGGAATTACACCTTACTGCCCATGGGACGTTGCCCGACCATATAGGTCCACACCTTACTTACCATGGTGACCCGATGCCTATTCCATGCCAAAGTGGTGAACCTAGTGTCCAAAACGAGACATAGGAATACCGTGCCTATGGATCCATTGTACTAAGTCCAAATACCAAAACATACTATCTCATTAATTACCAATCATGTATATAAGTAAATCACATATACATAAAGTTAACAACATGAAACTTGTCTCTCATCATGGAGGAGATTTTATCGACGTAAATCCCATCAATATTAACATTACATATTTTATTTCCAAAGTCATGATTGAAACTAAACTCCCCAACTTGAAGTATATTTCGTCCTCGAAATCTTGACTAGGTAAAGAGGTGTGGATATCTCCGCTTCATATCCTCTTCGGCCTCCCAAGTCACATTGGCACCACGATGGTATTTCCATTGAACCTTTACCATGGTGACTTTCTTGTGACGAAGCTTTTTTGTCTTCTTTTCCATAATCCCTTCGGGTTCCTCAATACAACGGTTTCCTTCATCAACTCTAATCTCGGAGAGTGGGATAACACTCTCCTCCTCCACTAGGCATTTACGAAGGTAACACACATGGAATGTGTTGTGGATTCCCCTCATTTCCGGAGGGAGTTTCAATTGGTAGGCTTGAAGCCCCACCCGCTTAATCACTGTAAATGGTCCAAGGAAACAGGGACTTAACTTCCCACGCTTTCCAAACCGGATAATACTATTTCAAGGGGACACTTTCAACATAACCCGATCTCCCACTTTGAACTCTATCGGTCGTTTCTTCTTGTCCGCATAGCTTTTCTATCGGTCTTGGGCCGCTTTAAATGATCAAGGATACCTCTAACCTTATCCGTCGTTTCTTGCACTAATTCGGGCCCGACAAACTGCTTCTCTCCCGCTTCGAGCCAACATACGGGAGTTCGGCATTTGCGACCATACAAGGCCACAAACGGTGCCATTCCAATACTCGAGTGGTAGTTATTGTTGTACGTAAAATCCACCAAGGGTAGGTGCGAGTCCCAACTACCCCCGAAGTCGATCACACAATATCTCAACATGTCTTCGAGCGTCTGAATTGTTCTCTCGCTTTGGCCGTCGGTTTGGGGATGGTAGGTCATGCTCAACTTTACGCGTGAGCCTAACTCCTTTTGCAATCCGTCCCAAAAATGTGACATGAATCAACTATCACGATCCAATACAATCGATAGTGGCATGCCATGATGTGATATCACTTCATCAATATACAACTTTGCTAGCTTGTCCATAAGTAAAGTTTCCCGCATGGCCTAAAAATAAGCGCTCTTGGTCAAACGGTCCACTATTACCCAAATGGTGTCATGACCCCCTAAGGTCTTTGGCAATTTAGTCACCAAATCCATCGTGATGTGCTCCCATTTCCATTCCAGAATTTCCAAAGATTGCAGACTCCCATAAGGTCGTTGGTGCTCAACTTTCACTTGCAAACAGGTCACACATAGCTCTACGTAGCGCGCCACATCAAGCTTCATGACCGGCCACCAATAATGCAATTTTAAGTCTCGGTACATTTTTGTGCTTCCCGGATGGATATAATATTTTGACTTGTGGGCATCCTCGAGAAGAAGTTCTCGATTTCCCCCGATCTTCGACACCCAAATTCGCCCATTGAAGAGTTTCACTCCTTGACGATCTTCCGTCAAAAGTAAATGTTGCTTTGATATGACCTCTCCTTTGAGGTTCTCCATTAGCAATGATTCGGTTTGTGATTCTTTAATTCGATCGATGAGTGTAGAAGCTAATTCAATTCGTGCAAAAACGACTTTAGAATTTTCCCCGTGATCCTTTCGACTAAGAGCATCGGCGACGACGTTTGCCTTACCCGAATGGTAAAGCAAATCGCAATCGTAAACCTTTAACAACTCCAACCACCTCTGTTGCCTCATATTCAGCTCCTTTTGGTCAAAGATATGCCTCAAACTCTTGTGGTCCGTGTAAAGAATGCATTTTGTACTGTGGAGGTAGTGTCGCCATAACTTTAATGCAAACACCACCACAGCTAATTCCAAGTCGTGGGTAGGGTAGTTGACTTCATGAACTTTGAGTTGCCTTGACGTGTAAGCAATTACTTTACCTCTTTGCATTAGGACGCAACCCAAACCCATCTTTGATGCATCACTATACACTACAAAGTCTTCCATCCCATCGGGTAAAGATAAGATGGGAGTTTCGCAAAGTTTCCTTTGTAGGGTTCGAAATGCCTTCTCTTGACTCTCGGTCCAAACAAACTTCACGTTCTTTCAGGTTAGGGTCGTCAACGATGAGGCTACCTTGAAAAAATCTTGGATGAATCTCCGGTAGTATCCCGCCAATCCTAGGAAACTTTGGATTTTTGACAGACTCTTGGGAGGTTCTCAGCTCATCATAGCCTCAATCTTTGTGGGGTCCACTTTTACTCCTTCCTTTGTAACCACATGCCCCAAAAACTGCACTTCTTGGAGCCAAAAGTTGCACTTTGAAAACTTCGCGTAGAGCTTTTCTCGCCTTAGCACTTCCAACACTTCTCGGAGATGATGCCCATGCTCCGTCTCGTCCCTGGAGTATACTAGGATGTCGTCGATGAACACTATTACCGACTTGTCAAGGAATGGCCGACACACTCGGTTCATCATATCCATAAATATCGTTGGTGCATTGGTTAGGCCGAACGACATTACTAGGAACTCGTAATGACCGTAATGTGTCCTAAATGTCGTCTTTGGAATGTCGTCCTTCGCCACCTTCACCTGGTGATAACCCGACCGAAGGTCAATCTTGGAGAAGCAACCCGCACCTTGTAGTTGATCAAACAAATCGTCGATCCTCGGAAGTGGATACTTGTTCTTCACCGTTACCTTGTTCAGATCCCCGCAGTCGATACATATCCTCATTGAGCCATCTTTCTTCTTGACGAACAAGACCGGAGCTCCCCAAGGCGACGAGCTCAGTCGTATAAATCTCTTCTCAAGAAGATCTTGGAGTTGAGTCATCATTTCTTGCATCTCGGTAGGAGCCAACCGGTAGGGAGCTCGGGCAATTGGAGCCGCTCCCAGAATGAGATCAATTCGGAACTCTACTAGGTGGTCGGGTGGCAAACCGGGCAAATCCTCCGGAAATACATCAGGAAACTCACGTACCACTCTAACATCTTCTAGTTTTCTCTTCTCGAGTTTGGCGTCGATTGCATACGCTAAGAAGGATGAGCATCATTTCGCCAAACACTTCTGCACCTTGATCATAGAGATAATCGCCACCTCGCCTTTCCTTCTTTCTCCATAGATTATAGTCGTCTCTCCATCCACAACAGGTAGTCGGATCATTTTCTTAGAACACACGATCTCTGCTTGGTTCCCCGATAACCAATCCATCCCTACTACCACATCGAACCCGCCGATTTGCATAAACATCAAGTTTATGGGGAGTTTCTTCCCCTCGAACTCAAGGGTGCAACCTCTCAAAATATCCCGGACTACTACTTGACTACCATTTTTTTATTTCTACCACTAAAGCATCCTCTAGACTGCTCATAGACATGGCAAGCATTTGACAAAATACATTGGATATGAACGAGTAGCTAGCACCCGAGTCAAATAACACACGTGAATGTACGGAGTTTAGGAGAAACGTACCCGACACCACATCGGTAGATGCCTTGGCTTCTTCCGCGGTCATTTGGAAAGCTCTCCCGGACGCTCTTGGAGGTTCCACCTTCTTCCCACTGCCCCTCCGGTCTTCAGCTTTAGGCATTCCGCCCTGACGTGACCCGACTCCTTGCATTCAAAACATATCTGCCCCTTGACAGGACAATCTTTAAACGTATGCCCAGGTTTCCCTCACTTATAGCATGTCCGGGGGATGAAATTACATGGGCCGAAGTGCTTGCTTCGGCATTTGGAACACCACTTGGCATCACGCCTAGGGTCAGCGCCACTGTGATTGTTGTTGGCGTATCTAGGCTTCTTTGAGGGCATTAAACTACCCTCCCATCTCCTCTTATCGACTTGCCGACTACCTTCCTCCTTTCCAAGATTGTAAGCATCTTTCATAAGTTGTGCCTCCTTGATCGCCTCCCGAAGGGTGGAGGCCTTTGATACACGTACCATTGACATCATGTCCGATGGAAGACCCTTGATGCAAGCCTTGATCTTTTCCTTCTCTGTCAGGACCAAGGGTCCCACCAACCCCAGTTTGTCCATGAACATCCAATTGTATTCCTTCACAGAAAGGTTACCTTTCTTCAAGTTTTGAAACTCTTCTTTAATCTGGTCCATCGTCCTCTCGTTACAGTATTCCTCCAGCAATTTCTCTTTGAACACCGACCAGGTTAGTCCAGAACAGTCGCCTCAACAGAAGTGGAGTACACGTCCCACCAAGTGAGAGTCGTACCCCTTAACATACGGGAACCAAATATTACTTTCTGGCCTTCTCCACATTTACTAGAGCGAAAAGCATGCTTCATCTCTCAAATCCAACTCATACAGTCCACGGGGTTATCCGAGCCCTTAAATTCCGGAGGTCGGCAACCAAGAAAATCCTTAAAGGTATAAGTCTTCGTCATTTGCCTGACTCCCGGGGTTGCGGCCTCGTTAGAGGGAATTTCAGGTCCGGTACCCCCGGATCCTGCCACAATTATGTTCTCGTCAACCGCTTCAGGTCTACGGTTGTTGGTGTCTCGGTTCTCCAAGAGTTTTAAGAACGTCTCTTGTTGTTGTTCCATGGCTTTGTTCATAGACAACATCATTCGGTCCATCATTCTTATCTCTGTCGTCACTTCTTCCATGATGGGCTCTTCTGTTTCCAAATTATGTCTGGGAATGTGTTCAGGCCCCCCGCCCACCACATTAATCAGACGAAAGGGTTCATCTGTCCCGGTTACTCGTAGATGATTGGTCGTGGATGTTGTGGCTTCTTGCCCTTCCGACCGATTCCTGGTGTTAACCATTAGTTCGCCACACACATACACGAAATAGAATAAGAAATGGGCTACAAGAATAACACAAGGAAACGTACTACTACACTTATCAATTTTTATAACAACAGTAGATCAAGTATGTCCACGTAAAACATATTCATAATAACGTTAGCTAAGTGAAATTATGAACACATGATACGTAAGAGTTCTCGTTACCATCACTACAACTTTTAATTTGTGTAAGTTCCGTCGACTCTAAGACCATCCTATCTTAAGAGTTCTACCCCATCTCACGAGTCATAGCTTAATAATCTCAGCTTAAGTCTAGGCATCTTACATTCATACCTAGTTCACTTAAACTAATACTCTGATACCAACTTGTAACATCCTAAAATTTTGAGAAACTAAAATTCAAAATTTCGGCAATATAACGTTGAAAATAGAGGAACCTGTCACCCTAAAATAGGGGATAACTTAAACTTGAATAGCAACGTTAAAACAATTCAAACCCAAGAGTATCATCTCAAAACGGGGTATATGGTAAGACATTTACAACCCAAATGATGAAGCATAAAATGACAACCTATTAATCTAAATATGGTTAACTAGATTATGGTCGAGTGTCGCAATCCTTCCAAAATGTATATCTTCAAAAATCAAGGCATGTTGGTCACTATGTATCTCAAAAAGACCACTCACGACCCCAAGGTCGTTCCCTCAGTCCCGATGTGCCCCACCACTAAGATGACCTATCAAACATGACAACCAAAGAACAAGCTTTAGGCTAAAGCCTAGTGAGAACAAGTCAAATAAAAATGGAAATACTAAACCCATTTGAAGTCACGCGGAGGATATAGTCGTGAGTTAAAACCAATAAATCAAATAAACCATTAAGGATTAAATATGGTACAAATAACACCAATCACATAATGAGCTCAACTCCTCTAAATCTATTACTCAAAAACATCAAGTTAACCCTTCTAGGTCTATTCTTGAGAGTTCCAAAATGGGGAACTCTAGCACAAGAGAATTACACCTTACTGCCCATGGGACGCTGCCCGACCATATAGGTCTACACCTTACTTACCATGGTGACCCGATGCCTATTCTGTGCCAAAGTGGTGAACCTAGTGTCTAAAACGGTACATAGGAACACGGTGCCTATGGATCCATTGCACTAAGTCCAAATACCAAAACATATTATATCATTAATTACCAATCATGTATATAAATAAATCACATATACATAAAGTTAACAACATGAAACTTTCCTCTCATCATAGAGGAGATTTTATCGACGTAAATCCCATCAATATTAACATCACATATTTTATTTCCAAAGTCATGATTGAAACTAAATGACCCAATGCTTGCATTTCCCCAAACCCTATATTTCCACTTTGGGTTCACCAAAATCCCATGGAGTAAGGGTTGATTTTCAAATATATAGATGAGGTAGGAAACCTTTAATCTTATTTTGTAACACATTCCTCAACATTCATATTTAGGTCATAAAACCCTAACATCCCCAAAACCCATTTTAGGTTAAAAGTGTAAAAACCCCAAATACATAGTTAGTCACATAAATGAGTACTAGAATAAGTGAAACCTAACATTTATGAAAGTATATGAGTAAAAATCTCACCTTGTAAGGGTTATACACAAACCCTAGATGTGATACTTGAGAGGGAAGGAGGAATAGCACTTGAGCTTGGAGCACAAGACTCTTAATCACAACCAATAACCTAAATCAAATCCATAAACCATGAATAAGGATCCTTACTACAAGCATTCAATGAGGGAAGATGAAAACCCTACCTTTTTGCTCTCCAAAAATCGCCTTCAATGAGCTCCCACAAATACCAAATGAATAAAAACGGATTGGTAAGCATTTAGTAGCCTGAAGCCCGTCGACGACCTTGACACGACGACTATGCCCTTGGCATAGTCGCAGGGCACTATCGCCCGCGTCCCACCCTTTGCGGTACGAGCCCCGCGATAGTGACCCTGGCACTATCGCCGGGCACTATCACCCTAGATGTACCGAGAGGTCCCCCCTCACTGCGATTGTGCCCCGTGCGATAGTGACCATGGTCACAATCGCCGGGCACTATCGCCCTGGGTGTGACGGAGGCTGTTTTCACCCAATTTCGACCCTGAGACCACTAGTTTCCAATACCAAGTTCAATAACGATATTTAGGACCAAAATAATGACATACCGAAATCACGGGTGTTACAGAAATCAACCAAGAATACTTTAAAATTTGTTATAAACGGTGGAATTAGGCTAAAAATATATCGGACGACTTTGTGGGGCTTTAATATATCTTAAAGGAACCCCCACCAGGAAAAAATCCTGGATCCTCCACGGCTTGATATATTTAGTGTTCTTGATTTTGAATTTTTGAGGATGGTGATTGAGAGGAGGATGTTCGGAGAAGACGACGGTCACAGTGGTGTTAGGGGATAAGATGGTAAAAAGGCCATTTTACCTGTCGCGTAAGAGGTAAATGATATAATTAATGGAGTCTTCTTTAATGTTGTTAAATGGATAAACTATTTTTAAACTCCAAAACTTAGAATAAGGACCATTAGTATACTTTATAAATATTAAGAACCAAAATATGAGGGACGGGAGACCAATGAGTTTGAGGGAGACGAAAAGAGAGGGTTGGGTTATATCCGGTGTTTAATTTGTTTGTGGTGGCTTAAAGTGAACAAATGAGGAACTTAACTTATTCCATATAGCCATTTTAGCTTAATGGCTTAACGATTAAGCCATAAAAAACATTTATGTATAAATAAGTCGGCTAAACCATTAAGCTTATTTAAGATATAAGGACCAATATTACAAGAATGTAATTCATTATTATGGTAACCGAAACAACATATTCCTCTACTATATTACAATACATCGCTCCTTATACAGATCCGACTTGTATCATGGAAACTAATATAAACTTAACGAGTATGGGGGAAAATTTTGATTCATTTTTAAATTGTAATTGATTTATATATATAAATGGGAAAATTGCATTAAAATTGATTTCTATTTTGGGGAACCAGCTTTCAAAACTATCATTTTAGGGTCTAAAGTGAACTTTTCATATATCTAAGGGACTCAATTACCTGATTATCTTCTAATAATGACATGACCTTCTAATAATGACATGGTTCAAAAAAAATTGCCAACCAAGATTCCATGTCATATTTTAAAATTAAAGTAAATTACAAATTTGAATTTTTTGTACGATGTGGCACTGGGGTGGCTTTAAGTTTTTCAATCTTATAATATTTTACTATTTCTTTTCTTTGTTCATCTCCACACAGTACACGAACCACCGCCATATGCTTCACCACAAATCACCCACCCAATATAAAAGAATATTTCATAAACTCTCAATAACAGTAATATATAATTTCAAACATTGAGTATAAACAATAATCTTGTAAATATTCATTCAAACAAAATATGATACAAACCTTCAAATTAAACCCCAAATAAAAAACATAAAACAAACCCTAAATCAAACAAAACACTAGACCATAAATCAAACAAATCTCTAAAACAAAATCAGTGGATTTACGATGTACATCAAGATCCAACAAAGACTAGACATGTAACACCCTCAAATCGAAGATAGCAACTTACTAAAAAATTTCTAAATACATCAATGAACAATTCGAATACAAACACAATTTAAGAATTAACCTCAATACACACACATTCATCCTATACATAAAATCTATGAAAAGGACGGGTGCTACTAAAATCCAATAACAGATACTATCTCCAACCTGCGGAAGACTTCATCAACAACTTACTCTTGCATAAAGCTAAGGCTCAACTCTTCATGAGGCTACTAGAGTCCGAACCCCCAACTGAAACCTGATGCACATGCCGACAAATAAAAAGGTTAGGTTTAACGCCTAGTGAGCTCAAGAGTTTTAACATGAATGAATATATCTTTAAAAGACGGGAAATCAGTTTTAAAGCAAGATCCTTCGAAACATTATGCTTAAAAATGGAAACGACACATTTTCCCACAATATACACTTTCAAAGACAATACTCCCAAACATGCATTTCTTGTAAAACAATGCAACCCGTAACTCACCCAAAACGGGGTCATAGTTCGATACTCAAATGTGCTAAAATGTAAATAGTACTTCATAGCTCAAAACACCCAAAAACTCGGGCGGAACATAATACTCGACCCTTAAATAAAGGAAAACGATTCTTAATAATATGGTACGTCATTGAAAACATGTAACTCAATTTAACACCCACGCGACCATAAAGTAGAATGAAATCCCAATAGTAAAGCATGGACAATTAAATATCCAAATTACGACGGGCCGACGACGGGGGCTACCCGTATCCGTTGAGGGTGGAGGAACACAACAGTAGTCCACTCATACAATGTTAATCGTATGACACTTCACGACCCACAAGCCCAAGTGTCCCTACGACTCCTTTCAGCTACACCCCAAAGTCAACTGATCTTGCGACTATTAACCTAAATATCGCTCCAAAGGCCCGGCACAAGGGGGATACAACCATCGCATTGCCCCACATGGCGGAGGTTATATAACGCCCATCCAATGACTACTCCAGCCATGATAGCACAAACCCATAACGCAACCCTCCTGATGTATGACATGAAAGGACAGGGTCATAAGGTGAATTCCCGGAGATTACCCCGCACCACCCCATTAACCACTAAGAAAGACCGACTCACGTGTCTATGGATCCAATGCAACACGGTCTAACATTACACGACTACCCAGGAATGACAATGCACTCGAGCCTGTAATTATAAATATGCAATAAAATGCGTTAAGATGTAAACCACCTTTTTGGACTCTAAACCGAGTCGTTAAAAACCGGACAAGTGTCCTCAAGACTCTTTTAAGCCAACACCGAGCTAAGATGCTCACAATCCATTTGACCAATAATTATCGGTCCTCCAAATAATGAAATCTCTTTAAAATAACGTTTATGAAGACACATATCTCAAAGACGAGATTAACCCAAACTCCACACGAAATGGGACTAACGATTTTCCAAAGGGTTTATGAATACAAATGTACCAAAATGCATATAACATGAAATAGACTTCATTTGCACCATCAATGATGCATAATTCCTGAGAATAGCTTTTACTTGTCCAAAATCACCATGAATGTGAAAACCATGCTATTTACTCGTTAGAACATTCAAAACCCAAATATGAGCATTTTATGAGGTTAACCTAACCCAAGTTCACCAAATACGAAAACTTATCAAAATACTCACTCTTTGACAAATAACCAAGTAAAACATATTTTACTTCAAAATACTCCAAACTTATCAGTAGTTAACCATTTCGTATAAAACACTTTAAAATAACCATTTTGGTATGTACGCCATTTTCACAAATCAACTTGAACTCACCTTGCTAGATTTAGGCTAAATCTAGATTTCACCCAACGAGCTCTTTGAAGGCCGCTTGAATCCTCAAGCCGAAAACTTCCAAAACCTAGATCCAACATTCCATCCCATAAATAACCATAATCAACCATAAGGAAACATTCTCCAAACATAAAAATACCAAGATCTCAAACAAGATCAAAACCCTAATTTCTCCAAAACCATCAAATCCGAGATTTGAGATATCAAACCTTAAGAAACCACCAACGGAGCATTTATAACCTTATTACAAGAAAACTTACCCTTAATGACAAAGAGACTTCCGAGAATACCCAATCCAACACTTCAACCCGAGCTCCTAACCGATGAACTTGATGAGGAAGATGAAGATGGAGGTTTTGTGGTTCAAGGTTCCAACTAGTTAGATGATGAAGAATCATGTGGTTCAAGGGGGAAAACCATCAAAATGGGTTAGGGTTCGGTTTTAGGGTTTGGGAGAGAAAGGGAAGAAGATAGAAATGAGAAAATGAGAAGAAATGGTGAAAATCGCAACATTTAACCACTGGTACGTGTAGGCTATTGTGCTAGGCGATAGTGCCATGGCACAATCGCCAGGAATGTACCGTGGGTGCTCAAGCTTTGGCGATTGTGCTAGGCTATTGTGCCCTCTGGCACAATCGCTGGCATAGTCGCCCGGGTGCCCCCGAACTCCAAAAATCCGACTTTTTCAACGCCAATACTCCCGATACTCCGAGGGACTTTAAACAATGCATTCCCCAACAAAACCCCACTGTTTACAAGTCACAGAAATGTCCGGGTGGCATTTACTTACCGAAATTTATGGGTGTTACAAGACATAGATCCAGATCCAGAGCAGATGTTGTTGCAAGAGAGATGTAGATCCGATTTTGTTGTTGTAGATCCTGAAGAGATGGAAGAAAACAAATGAAACTTCGATGTTAGAGAGGAAGGACGCCACAAGTTGAGGTGATGGAGTCGACGTTGCAGGTTGAGGGAGGTGGAGTTTGCTGCCAGAGGATGGTGGTGGAGTTCGACGCTGCTAGTTGGGTGCACCACGTGGGTTCAACGTAGAAGGAAAAAAAAACTATCTTAGGCGAGGTAGAGATCACCGACAATGGTAGAGATGTCTGGTAGAGGAGAGATTTCAGGTGGGGTCTGTATTAAGGAGAGAGAAGAGAGAGATTGATATCCACATAAGATTGAAGAAGTGATTTTGAATAGTAATCTCGACGTAATTTTCTAAAGGACTGATGTGGATTTTTTTAATATCTACACAAGTTTTTTTTTGTTATATATGTCATTTAAAGGTAACCGGTTACCTGCTGAATAGGTAACCGAGACCCTTAGGGGGCGTTTGGTTCGCAGAATATTTTTTTGATGGAATGAAATCTGTCAAGGAATTTGACTTTGAAGGAATTAGAATGAAATGTCATCAGATTTGACCACCTGTTTGGTTGACAGACATTGGAATTGAATTTGTTGAAGGAATTGGAATATGTCTGTTTGGTTCACATAATGTAGCATTGGAATTGGAATAAAATATTAGTAAATGAACAAAATACCCTTTTTGAAAATTTTGAAACCAAAATCCAACTATTGTGGTTTAGATCGGTGGTGGTCGACGATGGTTTAGATCGGTGGTGGTTTAGAACGGTGGTGGTCGACACGTTTGTTCAGATTGGTGGTGGTGGTCGGTGGTGGTCGACAGTAATTCAGAACGGTGGCCAACGGTGGTTCAGATCAGTGGTGGTCGACAGTGGTTCGAAACGGTGGTCGAGGTGGTTTAGATCGGTGGTGGTCGACGGTGATGTTAGAGCGATGGTCGGCGGTGGTTCAGATCGATGGTGGTCGACGGTGGTTCGGATCGATGGTCGGCGGTGGTTCAAATCGATGGTGGTCGACAGTGGTTCAGATCGGTGGTCGGCGATGGTTCGGGTCGGTGGTCGGCGGTGGTTCAGATCGGTGGTCGGCGATGGTTCGGGTCGGTGGTCGGCGGTGGTTCGGGTCGGTGGTGGTCGATGGTGGTTCAGATCGGTGGTGGTCGGCGACGGTTCAGAACGGTGGTCGGTGGTGGTTTGGATCGGTGGTGGTTGATAAAGGTTCATATGGGTCTGGGTAAATCAAGTAGGGAAGATGGGGATAGTTTTGTATTTTTGAGAAAATGAGATGAAATGGAATTGAATTCCTTCTCAAATGTGATGAAATGACCAAATCCATGAATGGTGGAATGTGTGAAATTTAATTCCATTCCATGGGAAACCAAACGTCTGAATGAAATTTGGTCAACGGAATTGATTATTCCAATTCCTTTAGATTTTGTTGAAATCCTGCGAACCAAACACCCCCTTAGATATATGAAAGTTCACTTTAGACCCTAAAATGATAATTTTAAAAGTTGTTTCTCAAAATAGGAATTAACCTAAAATTGGTTCAATTTTAATGCAATTTTGTCCGTGTATATAAATATAACAAAACAAAATACTTGTTTTAGTAACTTTAAAATAAAACGCAATAGTATTATTTAGTTCCGCTGTCAATTCAATCTAGAAAATTGTAAATTATGGGTTGGTCTCTCTCTCATGCCAATAATTCATTGGATTCCGCACCAAAATAAAAAAATATAAAAAATCCAAAAAGCCAAAATATCCAGATATGCCACAAGCCAACCACGCGCCACTCAACTTCATCAAATCAACACCGTCCACGTGTCACCACATCCTACGGCTCACCAATCACACTCCACTCCTTATATGTACACATTCATCTTCATCTTCTTCTTCATCCCATCTCACACTCTTCATTTCCCCTGTTCTTCCAATCCATTCATATTCTCTTCAGAATCATGCTTCTCAGAACCCCTCCCACCCTCTCTTTCTTGAGAGGACCCACCGCCGATGACAATACCGGCCGTTCAATCTTCTCGCCGTCTTCTGTTTCCACGCCGCCGGCTATCGTTTGTGCGGCGGCGAAAGGTGGTTCTTCGAACCATCGGCCACTTTCTGGGGTTGTGTTTGAGCCATTTGAGGAGGTGAAGAAGGAGCTTAATCTTGTCCCTTCTGGTCCTCAACAGTCTATTGCTCGACAAAAATATACCGACGAATCTGAAGCTTCCATTAACGAACAGATCAAGTGGGTTTGTTTTTTCTTGAATTGAAGTTTGTTAGTTTTTCATATTTTTCTGCTTTTACTGTTTTTGTTTTGGTATTTAGTACACTATTTGTATATGATAATTGATAGCTTTATATGATATAGATAAAATAGCTGGCGATTTATTGATTTAATAGTGTGATTATTTAACTGGTACTCTGTGTTTTGTCTATGAAACTTTGATTATTCGGTCTTAAAACTCGAATTTTAGAGGGAAGTGAAAATGCCCACCATGTGTATGATAAAAGTTCTAGGAGAACTAATGCAAAACCTATTTGCCCATCATGTGTTTGATAAAATGACGAGCAGAAATTATTTTGGAACCCAACAAATGCATCATAAAAGTACTTGAAGAAAAAGAAGATCTAGTTATATATTCTTCATTTAGATATCACTGAAGGTACTTTTAGATGAGTTGTTTTGTTAATTGTTAGACTAGGACTCTTGGAATTTGATAGATGTGAAGGTTTTTTTTTTCTTATGTTATCTTTTTGTTTGATTTAATTGGGATCGAAAATTATATTTGATATATGCATGTCATGATATCTGCTGTTTGTCGTTTCGGTTGTGATCTTCTGATGATTTTTTTATGTCTCCTTTCAGTGTTGAGTACAATGTTTCGTATGTGTACCATGCTATGTATGCCTACTTTGATAGGGACAATGTTGCTCTCAAGGGCTTAGCCAAGTAAGTCACTATTACTATCATATTTTTTTTATACAAAAGTAACTCAAATATATCACATCCGAACTCCGGAGGTGGGGTCTGGAAAGCTAAGTTAGTATATCGCATCCGGAGGTAGGGCTGGGGATGATGGGATGTTAACAGGGGTTATCATCTCAAATGGCCACCTCATGAACAAAAAACATTTACGTCATAGTCACACTCACAAATTTTTACAACAAGACAACGTCGCAAGACACTTTTCTCTTTGCAGTTGACAAAATCATAATGTATCTAGTGAAAATTTGGGCCCACCGCAAAAACCATTAAAAACCGCAAGTTGTGGTATCGTAGTCCCTTGCATCTAGCACAAAAAACAAGCCAAAGTCACGTTTTTTTTAAAACCCCAAGCCCATTTTGCAGCTTGCTAAACGACAAGAAAAAGTGTTATGTGGCATTGACTTGCGATTTCTTGGCTATTTTGTGAGAAAATTTAATCAGATAGCTATAAAGTAAATATCTTTTCATGATGTGGTCATGTATAAATTATGATGATAACCCATGTTAGCAATATTTATCATGATAGTGAAGTGGAAAGTTGTTTGATCTGGTTTATTCATTTATGATACATGAAACTTTATAGGTTCTTTAAGGAGGCTAGTGAAGAGGAAAGGGACCATGCCGAGAAATTCATGGAGTACCAGGTATTTGATCATTTGTCACCAATCATTAGCTTTTATGTTTGAAAACTGATGGTTCGTGCTTTCCGAGTTACGCATCAAAGTGATGAAATTTTTAATCTTCAGAACAAACGAGGTGGGAAAGTGAAGTTACAATCGATTTTGATGCCCTTGTCCGAGTTCGATCATGAAGAGAAAGGAGATGCTTTGTATGGTAAGTTTTGTATCTCTTTTAATTGATCAACTGCTTTAAGATTTGTTTAGACAGTTAACGATTTTTTACTGCTTTTGATCCTAGCCATGGAGCTTGCATTGTCATTGGAGAAGTTGACAAATGAGAAACTTCTAAACCTCCACGAGGTATCGCATAATTATTTAGTTGTGATTGTTTAGTACTACCTCCATCCAAAATAAATGTTACAATGAGAATGACAGACAATTTTAGGAATGTATATAATTATTACACTTTTTAATCAAGCAAATGACAATTTTACCCTTATAATAGATGGAGAAATTTTATCCATCTTATAGTTAAGGGTAGAATGGGAAAGTAGACACATATTTTTTAAACAAGAATGTTGATTACACTAGCTTATAGTTTAAGCATAAATTCAAGTTTCTGATTTCCGATTCTGAGATGAAAACAGGTAGCCAACAGGAACAATGATGTGCAATTAGCTGATTTTGTAGAAAGCGGGTTTCTGGGGGAACAGGTGAAAATTAAATTTCACTTTATAAGTTTTCACGTTCAGTTGCGGCATTTTTTAATATGATGATATTGACGTCGATTTTTACTGTAATAAAAGGTCGAAGCCATCAAACAGATATCCGAGTATGTTGCTCAACTAAGAAGAGTCGGCAAAGGGCATGGTAAAATTATCGTTTAAATTCTCATCTCTCTTTAAGATTTCTAATTTAAGACGGCGTCTATCATACTTGCTAAAAATAGTAACTTCTATACTCAAAATTGAAATGTTTGGGATTCTGTCATTTGTCATTTAAGACCATATCCATCATTGTTGCTAAAAATAGTAACTTTATTTAAATCTCAGGTGTTTGGCACTTTGATCAGATGCTTCTGAATGAAGGTGCTGCTGCTTGATGGAGGAAAGTGTTATTGTTTCTATGTCTTCTAGTTGTAAGTTTAGAGATTGTGTGGTGATGTTATCATTGGTAACTTTTTGTGTGTTGGAGACTCTTGTTGTGCTAGCAGTCATCTAAAACTTCCTATAAAAGGTATGTGAAAATTGAAATCTTGTGGGTTTGATTATGTGATTCGTGTTACGAAGAAAACCGGGCCTTGTTTAAATGATGGTGATGCCGGTGTTGATACGGTTAGAGCCAAGAAGATGGGTTATGGTTTATAGCCATTGCATGGTCAAGTAGTCCATGTTACAGGTTGGGTTAGGGACCATCAAATATTTATGGCTGCCTTCAAACAAGATATAAGAAAATCAAAATAAATACATCATCCTCTTGAAAGCAATATGAAAAATATCTGATAATAAAATCAGTACTGATTTTATGTATTTATTCTTTATTTGATCAGAAAATAAATATGGGTTAATATTGAAATTTTAACTTGAGATATTGATGTTAAGTTGTTAACACCTCTTTAACAATTCAATTAGTTTATATATACGCAAAATTTTCACTTATGTAATGTTTTTAAGTTAATTAGGTAACGATTACATTGGATAAGACAGGATAAATGACCGGATATAACAAGTTGTTTATTTTTGGTATGATTTGAGCTATGCTTTAAAAAAGTTTGTTGAATAATTTTATATATATCATATAATAGTTATAATAAATGAAACAAATCAAGTAAATATTTAAATATAATTTCTAAACATTTAACACCAAAGGTGAATTGCATAAAACACATTTTCATTCGTTTCTAATTTTGAAAATATATTTTTAAAAGATGTTTATATACTTATAATAAGAATTAAACAAATGCAATTTGCCAAATATCGATATAATTTCGACCTCGTTGAGAGCTATAGAGCTCTCCATGTATCATTAGGCCAATGACCTTTTAGAAACAATCCAAATATTGTTGCACAAACGGTTGCATTTGAGTAAATATTTAAAGGAATTATCATTTTACGTGAATACTTTTATTAGTCTATGGCAAATGGACATGCTGTATGATTTCAACTAGAAAACTTGCAATTTTTTATGTACTTCCTGTAAAATGTTATCAATTTTACCATATTATTCACTTTATTGTTAATCACGGGATCAAATACCTCCACCAATAACATAATCAAATCAAACCAAACAAATCCAATATATCTAATGTTTGAGAGATAAGATGTACACAGATTTGTCCTATGTCCCAAAAGATAGAACAATTGTTTTCATAAAACCTCAAACTTGTGCAGAAATGCGAGCAAAAAGAAAAAGGAAACAAAATAAATAAATATTAAACAAACCAAGATTAATAAGGGAAATTAACCAAAATAGCTAATCTTCTCAACCAAATTCATTTTTTAGCCACTTTTGAAACCGAAATCCCATTTTTAGCCCGAGTTCACGCAAATACCTTACGCATTTACGTAAAGTCTATTTTCAGATTAAAAAAAGAAAAAAAATATTTAACAAATTTGGGTAAGGATCCTTACGCAAATGGGCTACGTAAATGTGGATCCTTACGTAAATTTGCATGATGATTTTTTTTAATCTGAATAAACGTTAAGTACGTGTAAAAATGCCTCGTCCGGCCGTCTTCTTGCTTTGTTTAATGCTCTCCTTTCTCCACTTTCCATGGTCAATTAATAGCCTGACTTGGGGCGAAATATAATTCCCAAAAGAGATGGAAAAAAGCCACTAGAAAGAATGGGGGTTCATCCGCCCCATCGCTCGGTAGTCCACTTTATCTGCGACTGTGAGTATAAGATTTCAAAATCTATGCACTCTTTTTTATTTGTAATTTTGTGGTTAGGCATTAAATCTCAAAAAAAAAATACAGCACCCACAAATGCATTTGTATAAAGTCTAGAATTTGATTGAAAAGTGGCTAAAAATGAATTAAGTTGGAAAATTGACGATTTTGGTCAATTCCCCAAGTATTAAATATTAAACAACAGGAAAAGAGGAGGAAGAAACATGCACTTTGAAAACCAGAGACAAAATGTCATACACATCAAAAAGACTATACATAAAAGAAAGAAAAGAAGTCACAATAAGATGCCAAAGTCCATGGCCTCTCACCATGCTGCTACCTACTGCTACATGATTTATCTTAGACATACCATAAAACTTAAAACCAAACCGAACCAAATAAACCGAATCGTGCACAAAACTTAACTAATCCCTTATTAAAACTCGTGTTTAACTGACGAAAATAGCATAAACTCCAAGGAGACCGAATCTAGACGGCATTTGCTGCCTGCATGGCTCGTCTCTTCCTAGCCTCTTCAATGATGGATAACTTGATACCCTTGCCCTTAGGAAGGGTCACCCATGATTTTGTACCCTTGCCAAGGGTAAACACATAATCCACACGAGTCGCAAACTCCCGACCCGTTGCATCCTGGATGTGGATAATCTCAAAACTACCCTTATGCTTCTCTTTGTTCTTGATGATTCCCACTCGCCCCCTGTTCCTTCCACCCGTCACCATAACCACATTCCCAACATCAAATTTGATGAAATCTACGATCTTGTTGGACTCAAGATCATACTTGATGGTGTAGTTGGCCTTGATGAGTGGATCTGGATAGCGTATGGTGCGACCATCGTAGGTATTCAGGTATGGTATTCCGTTATGTCCAAATTGCACAGATCGAACTTTGCATAGCTTGAACTGCAGTCCAAGAAGACGGAATGAATCAATACCCGGAGAAAGAAATTGTTTCTGATTTTGTGCGTAAATTCTAGCTTTGTGCTTTGCATCCAACCCCGAAATACCAACTTGTGGGAAGCAAATTTTACATGTGAGATTGCTACGCCAACGGTTACTTTCTCCATCCCATGAAAATTACAATGTTACCAAAGGGTCATTGGCACAGTGGTACCCAGTTTATCGGTAGATCCCAACCTCCGTGGAGGTCAAAAGGTTCAAGCACCACCAAAGGTGAGGAGTGCATGTGTGGAGGTCAAAAGGTTCAAGCACCACATCCTACGGCTCACCAATCACACTCCACTCCTTATATGTACACATTCATCTTCATCTTCTTCTTCATCCCATCTCACACTCTTCATTTCCCCTGTTCTTCCAATCCATTCATATTCTCTTCAGAATCATGCTTCTCAGAACCCCTCCCACCCTCTCTTTCTTGAGAGGACCCACCGCCGATGACAATACCGGCCGTTCAATCTTCTCGCCGTCTTCTGTTTCCACGCCGCCGGCTATCGTTTGTGCGGCGGCGAAAGGTGGTTCTTCGAACCATCGGCCACTTTCTGGGGTTGTGTTTGAGCCATTTGAGGAGGTGAAGAAGGAGCTTAATCTTGTCCCTTCTGGTCCTCAACAGTCTATTGCTCGACAAAAATATACCGACGAATCTGAAGCTTCCATTAACGAACAGATCAAGTGGGTTTGTTTTTTCTTGAATTGAAGTTTGTTAGTTTTTCATATTTTTCTGCTTTTACTGTTTTTGTTTTGGTATTTAGTACACTATTTGTATATGATAATTGATAGCTTTATATGATATAGATAAAATAGCTGGCGATTTATTGATTTAATAGTGTGATTATTTAACTGGTACTCTGTGTTTTGTCTATGAAACTTTGATTATTCGGTCTTAAAACTCGAATTTTAGAGGGAAGTGAAAATGCCCACCATGTGTATGATAAAAGTTCTAGGAGAACTAATGCAAAACCTATTTGCCCATCATGTGTTTGATAAAATGACGAGCAGAAATTATTTTGGAACCCAACAAATGCATCATAAAAGTACTTGAAGAAAAAGAAGATCTAGTTATATATTCTTCATTTAGATATCACTGAAGGTACTTTTAGATGAGTTGTTTTGTTAATTGTTAGACTAGGACTCTTGGAATTTGATAGATGTGAAGGTTTTTTTTTTCTTATGTTATCTTTTTGTTTGATTTAATTGGGATCGAAAATTATATTTGATATATGCATGTCATGATATCTGCTGTTTGTCGTTTCGGTTGTGATCTTCTGATGATTTTTTTATGTCTCCTTTCAGTGTTGAGTACAATGTTTCGTATGTGTACCATGCTATGTATGCCTACTTTGATAGGGACAATGTTGCTCTCAAGGGCTTAGCCAAGTAAGTCACTATTACTATCATATTTTTTTTATACAAAAGTAACTCAAATATATCACATCCGAACTCCGGAGGTGGGGTCTGGAAAGCTAAGTTAGTATATCGCATCCGGAGGTAGGGCTGGGGATGATGGGATGTTAACAGGGGTTATCATCTCAAATGGCCACCTCATGAACAAAAAACATTTACGTCATAGTCACACTCACAAATTTTTACAACAAGACAACGTCGCAAGACACTTTTCTCTTTGCAGTTGACAAAATCATAATGTATCTAGTGAAAATTTGGGCCCACCGCAAAAACCATTAAAAACCGCAAGTTGTGGTATCGTAGTCCCTTGCATCTAGCACAAAAAACAAGCCAAAGTCACGTTTTTTTTAAAACCCCAAGCCCATTTTGCAGCTTGCTAAACGACAAGAAAAAGTGTTATGTGGCATTGACTTGCGATTTCTTGGCTATTTTGTGAGAAAATTTAATCAGATAGCTATAAAGTAAATATCTTTTCATGATGTGGTCATGTATAAATTATGATGATAACCCATGTTAGCAATATTTATCATGATAGTGAAGTGGAAAGTTGTTTGATCTGGTTTATTCATTTATGATACATGAAACTTTATAGGTTCTTTAAGGAGGCTAGTGAAGAGGAAAGGGACCATGCCGAGAAATTCATGGAGTACCAGGTATTTGATCATTTGTCACCAATCATTAGCTTTTATGTTTGAAAACTGATGGTTCGTGCTTTCCGAGTTACGCATCAAAGTGATGAAATTTTTAATCTTCAGAACAAACGAGGTGGGAAAGTGAAGTTACAATCGATTTTGATGCCCTTGTCCGAGTTCGATCATGAAGAGAAAGGAGATGCTTTGTATGGTAAGTTTTGTATCTCTTTTAATTGATCAACTGCTTTAAGATTTGTTTAGACAGTTAACGATTTTTTACTGCTTTTGATCCTAGCCATGGAGCTTGCATTGTCATTGGAGAAGTTGACAAATGAGAAACTTCTAAACCTCCACGAGGTATCGCATAATTATTTAGTTGTGATTGTTTAGTACTACCTCCATCCAAAATAAATGTTACAATGAGAATGACAGACAATTTTAGGAATGTATATAATTATTACACTTTTTAATCAAGCAAATGACAATTTTACCCTTATAATAGATGGAGAAATTTTATCCATCTTATAGTTAAGGGTAGAATGGGAAAGTAGACACATATTTTTTAAACAAGAATGTTGATTACACTAGCTTATAGTTTAAGCATAAATTCAAGTTTCTGATTTCCGATTCTGAGATGAAAACAGGTAGCCAACAGGAACAATGATGTGCAATTAGCTGATTTTGTAGAAAGCGGGTTTCTGGGGGAACAGGTGAAAATTAAATTTCACTTTATAAGTTTTCACGTTCAGTTGCGGCATTTTTTAATATGATGATATTGACGTCGATTTTTACTGTAATAAAAGGTCGAAGCCATCAAACAGATATCCGAGTATGTTGCTCAACTAAGAAGAGTCGGCAAAGGGCATGGTAAAATTATCGTTTAAATTCTCATCTCTCTTTAAGATTTCTAATTTAAGACGGCGTCTATCATACTTGCTAAAAATAGTAACTTCTATACTCAAAATTGAAATGTTTGGGATTCTGTCATTTGTCATTTAAGACCATATCCATCATTGTTGCTAAAAATAGTAACTTTATTTAAATCTCAGGTGTTTGGCACTTTGATCAGATGCTTCTGAATGAAGGTGCTGCTGCTTGATGGAGGAAAGTGTTATTGTTTCTATGTCTTCTAGTTGTAAGTTTAGAGATTGTGTGGTGATGTTATCATTGGTAACTTTTTGTGTGTTGGAGACTCTTGTTGTGCTAGCAGTCATCTAAAACTTCCTATAAAAGGTATGTGAAAATTGAAATCTTGTGGGTTTGATTATGTGATTCGTGTTACGAAGAAAACCGGGCCTTGTTTAAATGATGGTGATGCCGGTGTTGATACGGTTAGAGCCAAGAAGATGGGTTATGGTTTATAGCCATTGCATGGTCAAGTAGTCCATGTTACAGGTTGGGTTAGGGACCATCAAATATTTATGGCTGCCTTCAAACAAGATATAAGAAAATCAAAATAAATACATCATCCTCTTGAAAGCAATATGAAAAATATCTGATAATAAAATCAGTACTGATTTTATGTATTTATTCTTTATTTGATCAGAAAATAAATATGGGTTAATATTGAAATTTTAACTTGAGATATTGATGTTAAGTTGTTAACACCTCTTTAACAATTCAATTAGTTTATATATACGCAAAATTTTCACTTATGTAATGTTTTTAAGTTAATTAGGTAACGATTACATTGGATAAGACAGGATAAATGACCGGATATAACAAGTTGTTTATTTTTGGTATGATTTGAGCTATGCTTTAAAAAAGTTTGTTGAATAATTTTATATATATCATATAATAGTTATAATAAATGAAACAAATCAAGTAAATATTTAAATATAATTTCTAAACATTTAACACCAAAGGTGAATTGCATAAAACACATTTTCATTCGTTTCTAATTTTGAAAATATATTTTTAAAAGATGTTTATATACTTATAATAAGAATTAAACAAATGCAATTTGCCAAATATCGATATAATTTCGACCTCGTTGAGAGCTATAGAGCTCTCCATGTATCATTAGGCCAATGACCTTTTAGAAACAATCCAAATATTGTTGCACAAACGGTTGCATTTGAGTAAATATTTAAAGGAATTATCATTTTACGTGAATACTTTTATTAGTCTATGGCAAATGGACATGCTGTATGATTTCAACTAGAAAACTTGCAATTTTTTATGTACTTCCTGTAAAATGTTATCAATTTTACCATATTATTCACTTTATTGTTAATCACGGGATCAAATACCTCCACCAATAACATAATCAAATCAAACCAAACAAATCCAATATATCTAATGTTTGAGAGATAAGATGTACACAGATTTGTCCTATGTCCCAAAAGATAGAACAATTGTTTTCATAAAACCTCAAACTTGTGCAGAAATGCGAGCAAAAAGAAAAAGGAAACAAAATAAATAAATATTAAACAAACCAAGATTAATAAGGGAAATTAACCAAAATAGCTAATCTTCTCAACCAAATTCATTTTTTAGCCACTTTTGAAACCGAAATCCCATTTTTAGCCCGAGTTCACGCAAATACCTTACGCATTTACGTAAAGTCTATTTTCAGATTAAAAAAAGAAAAAAAATATTTAACAAATTTGGGTAAGGATCCTTACGCAAATGGGCTACGTAAATGTGGATCCTTACGTAAATTTGCATGATGATTTTTTTTAATCTGAATAAACGTTAAGTACGTGTAAAAATGCCTCGTCCGGCCGTCTTCTTGCTTTGTTTAATGCTCTCCTTTCTCCACTTTCCATGGTCAATTAATAGCCTGACTTGGGGCGAAATATAATTCCCAAAAGAGATGGAAAAAAGCCACTAGAAAGAATGGGGGTTCATCCGCCCCATCGCTCGGTAGTCCACTTTATCTGCGACTGTGAGTATAAGATTTCAAAATCTATGCACTCTTTTTTATTTGTAATTTTGTGGTTAGGCATTAAATCTCAAAAAAAAAATACAGCACCCACAAATGCATTTGTATAAAGTCTAGAATTTGATTGAAAAGTGGCTAAAAATGAATTAAGTTGGAAAATTGACGATTTTGGTCAATTCCCCAAGTATTAAATATTAAACAACAGGAAAAGAGGAGGAAGAAACATGCACTTTGAAAACCAGAGACAAAATGTCATACACATCAAAAAGACTATACATAAAAGAAAGAAAAGAAGTCACAATAAGATGCCAAAGTCCATGGCCTCTCACCATGCTGCTACCTACTGCTACATGATTTATCTTAGACATACCATAAAACTTAAAACCAAACCGAACCAAATAAACCGAATCGTGCACAAAACTTAACTAATCCCTTATTAAAACTCGTGTTTAACTGACGAAAATAGCATAAACTCCAAGGAGACCGAATCTAGACGGCATTTGCTGCCTGCATGGCTCGTCTCTTCCTAGCCTCTTCAATGATGGATAACTTGATACCCTTGCCCTTAGGAAGGGTCACCCATGATTTTGTACCCTTGCCAAGGGTAAACACATAATCCACACGAGTCGCAAACTCCCGACCCGTTGCATCCTGGATGTGGATAATCTCAAAACTACCCTTATGCTTCTCTTTGTTCTTGATGATTCCCACTCGCCCCCTGTTCCTTCCACCCGTCACCATAACCACATTCCCAACATCAAATTTGATGAAATCTACGATCTTGTTGGACTCAAGATCATACTTGATGGTGTAGTTGGCCTTGATGAGTGGATCTGGATAGCGTATGGTGCGACCATCGTAGGTATTCAGGTATGGTATTCCGTTATGTCCAAATTGCACAGATCGAACTTTGCATAGCTTGAACTGCAGTCCAAGAAGACGGAATGAATCAATACCCGGAGAAAGAAATTGTTTCTGATTTTGTGCGTAAATTCTAGCTTTGTGCTTTGCATCCAACCCCGAAATACCAACTTGTGGGAAGCAAATTTTACATGTGAGATTGCTACGCCAACGGTTACTTTCTCCATCCCATGAAAATTACAATGTTACCAAAGGGTCATTGGCACAGTGGTACCCAGTTTATCGGTAGATCCCAACCTCCGTGGAGGTCAAAAGGTTCAAGCACCACCAAAGGTGAGGAGTGCATGTGTGTTTTTACGTATATAAAACATTATATACTTCAAAAAAAGATTACAATGTTCAACAGCTACAAGAGAACCAGGAACAGAGGGCTTTCTCAACATATAGTTTAAGGGAAGTGTTTTGCTATTTGTTAAATGTCTATAATATCCTTTGATAAAGATAGGTAAAGATCTTCTGGACAAAAATTAATGAGCATGCCCTTTCTTTTACAACGATGTTGGCAAATATAAGTAACTTCGACCTGGAACTTGCCAAAAAGGAGATTTGTAATTTTCATGTGACATCTCAACAGGGTAAAGTAACCTCCAATTTACATGGGACAAAAGGAGTACATGTTTTGGCTAACTATGAAATGCTTATGCGAATATTCATGCATCAAACCTAGAAATTCAAATTAGAAGATGAATCTTAGGTGCATGCTACATAATCCCTATGTTATTAGGACAACACTTCCTTTTATGGAAAAGTTTCGATCCACAAGCAATCATTACAAAATGTCTAAAAACATGTTTGGTTGTGATTGGTCTATAACATTCTACTATTTCTTAAGGAACACTTTGGATCTTTTACTGAGAGCAAAATGTTTCCTAAAAGAAAATTGCATTTGATTTTAGAGATTTTGAGTAAAAGAATAACTCTGAGCTATTTTATGTACATCTTAGAATAGTTGCCTAGAGGAAATTGCAATAGAGAACAATAATTTTCATTAGAACTAACCTTCGCTTCTTCGTCCCTAATTGAGTGAAGACGGAAACGGCCTTTGGTGTCATAAAGTAGACGGAAGTTCTCATTTGTTTTGGGAATGGAAACAACATCTGCATATTACAGTATAAAACTTGAAATATATGCAAACATTAAAACAAGAACAAGGCTATAATCTTGCTTCTTACACAATTTCAGGAAACAATCTTATATTAGCAAATAAAACATGAAGAAGTCTCTAAAGTAGATGAAACATTAAAATTGTAAGAACTTCCCAGTCCCATGTCTTGGCACATTCAGAATATAAAACAAAAGATTAAGGGCATGTTTGGCAACCATAAACTAGCTTATTCTTTGAGCTTATTGAAAAATTCATGTTTAGTTGGCCATAAGGCTTTCGAAACGCTACTTCTAGTAACGTTTCTATAAGCTCCATAGGCTTTTTTTTCCCACTTTTTGAGTTTTTTCCAATTATTGCCCCTTATGTTTTTCCAATTAATTTTTCAACATGTCTTTTTTTGTAATCATTTTACATTGTCATCTAGCTTATTAGCTAGTTTTTACCAACATAACTAGTTTATGAGCTAGCTTATCAGCTAACATGTAGCGTATTAGCCAACAACTAGTTTTTCAATTAACGACTAGCTTATTAGCTTGTTTGCCAAACATAGCCTAAAAGCACAATGGCCAGACAAAATTGACTTACAAAGCTAAAGAATCGAAGGATGTAGTACCCATGAATCCTGCAGGATATGCCTTATTAGTCCTGACCTTCCCATCCACAAGAACATGCCTTTGCATTAAAATTGCATTGACCTCACGGTAGTCAAGAGCATATTTCAATCTGTTCCGTAAGATCAGAATCAAAGGCAGGCACTCCCTGGATTTGTGAGGCCCAGATGATGGCTTGGGACCCTATTCAATAATCATTCATATAGTGAATAAATATATTAAACTACAAATGATATATCAACCAAGAAGGGAATATAGATGAAACATGAGCTTACAAATGTTCCTCCAAGTTTGTCAAGCATCCAATGTTTGGGGGCATTGAGCCTTTTCATGTGCTTCTTCAGTCCTCTTGCCTTTTACGTCATATAAACGATAGCTCAGTATATTTGCATAAGCAAATCCATACGTATGTAAATATGTATATAAATGCATGTGTGTGTATATAATATATAGTTCCAATCATTTGCAAACCTCTGAATTCATACAAACCAATCTCAACCGTCCATCTAGGCTAATGAATATCTAGGTCATAAATATCTCGATTGTTTCCTAATCTAAACCGTTAATCATAATGAATGAACTTTGATCATCTTCCATACCCGATCATAATAAATGAAACCCTCATCATGTTCCATAAATGTCTCAATTGTTTGGTTTGTATAAATTAGGAGGTTGGTTTGCAAATGAGTGGGACAATATATACATATACATAGTTCCCGTCTTTGAGCATCTAAGCACTGCAAAATTGAAATTATTCCTAAATTCACTAGCTATCTCGAAAACAGATTACAGCACATAGAATTAGGATTACATTTCACTGTCTCGATGAAACAACAAGAATGGAGCATCGTTCTAAGATTCATCAAACGATAAATCATTATTATATCATGATATACAACTAGTCATCACGGTAGTGATCAGCCAAAATCTAATATTTACCATTTGATCTAACTTTATTGGTATTCATTCTTGATTGGATATAGCAATAAATTACAATTTTTTTGAAGGTTTACCAATGGCCAAAGCATGGGGAAGGATTGATCTCCTAGCCATCCCTCTTCCTTCCATAAGGATGCAAATGGAGCCCCAAGACGTAAATGAAGCCCAGGCGCAATTTGCGCCCCTATGGTTTGAGGAAAGAATAAAGTAAACAGGGCGCACTCACACATATTGTAGCAACTATTTTTAATTCTTATAATTTTGGGGCGCAAATATGCATAGGGCGCAAATTTAACTTTTATTCTTAATCAACTATTTTTAATTCTTACATATTGATCAACTATTTTGGGACGCAAATATGCATAGGGCGACATTTTTACAAGTTAGGAAGAGGGATGACTAGGAGACCAATCATTCCCCATGCTTTGGCTATTTATATCAATTTCCCTTGAAAATTTTATTTTATTTTTTCTAGTTATTTTTTTTTAAATAAGTTTTTTTTCTAGTTGTTAATTACATAAAGTTTCCATTAGTAGTGATATATAGGAAACAACGAAGGTATTGGACCCCACTAACGATCACACTCTACCCTTTATCATATATAGACACATTCATATTAATATTAAAAAATGTTTTAATATTCATATATTAAAACATGCTCATATCATATGTGACAATTTATATACAACAATCGCATAATAGACACATTCATATTAATATTAAAAATGTTTTTTTAACTTTAAGTTTGGAATGGAATTTGTTTAAAAATAGACTCACACTTATTAACATTTTAAATGTTTTTTTTTTTTTTAATAATTGGGTTAGAGTTGATCTTCAAAAGCGATTAGTTTTCCATCTGACCGTAGGATTACCATCATCATCATCTAGATCGGTGGTGGAACATTTTACTTAACTTGTACCGCGGAACACCATGTCAAATTTATAAGCAAACCGAAAAGAAACACACTCCATTTCGTTCGTTTGTCCTAGACTTCAATCTTTTTCTCTTTCCGGCGAATCCCGACGTGTGTGTGTGAAAATGGCGAAACCGGCGACGTTAGGTTTCATGCTACTGGTTTTGTATTGTGTTCAATTTAGTTCAACCGCTGAAGAAACGTTTGACGTTCGTCAACACCTGTCCACCGTAACAAGGTGAACTCTTGATCCTCTCATATGATTTAGGTTTTTCCTTTCTTTACGTTTTAGAACTGATTTTTGTTTTTGTAAATTAACGAACAAGTGTACGAAAATTGAACAAGGCAGAGATACGTTTGTTTTTATGCACATCGAAAGCGGCATCATTAGGTTCGATCTTACTTGCTTGCCGATATTCGGGATTCAATTAGGGTAATGATTGTGTAAGAACTTTTTGGTGGTTACTAAACTGGGAGTAACCGTAGGAATTTGATTGAAAGAAAATAATTTTGGATTTGAATGATTCTTAAGTCATAGAAGGGATTAAAGATATCCTACTGGAGGATGAGACTGGAATGTAATTAAAACAAGATCTTTTAACATAGTCTAGCTAGGAGATGCACTCACGCACCCTGGTTGATTAAGGGAAAAAATGGATCATATGTTGTGAATTCAATGCACAAGCCCTACGTTACATTTCGTTTGATCTTAATTTGTGTTCATGTTGTTTTTGTGCTCAATAGGTGTTTTTGAAAAAAAAAAAACTTGCATGATTTAGAGAATCCTGCTTGATATGTAACGTAGGGAGTGGTTTATGTTTCATTTTGCAGATACGAGGCCTCAAAAGACATCAAAGATAATGCGGTCGTTTCTTCAAACATTCCTGATCAATGTTCTCCTATCCACCTAAATCTTGTGGTATTTCCCATATCTAGTTTGTTGCTAAGTAACTTAATGCCAAACAGTTTGTTTTACATGGTGCATCCTGTACAAATCACCAGCAATAAGCCATGATTAATAATACTTAAACAATAGAAGAAAGATAATCATATTTCGTTCAACTTTTTATGTGACATATCTGCTGAACTTTTACAAACATTCTGTGAATACCTTTGCATGGACATTGGGGTTGTGAATAACAGATGTAGCGTCATATGTTTGACAGGAGTCAATATGACTGTAACCTGTTATGTTTCTCATGTGATTTCCATTGCAATGATCATTGTATGCAGCTGGAATAACTTTAATGCAAGGTTTATATTTGATGATTAATTTCGTCAATAGCTTCCTCCAAATGCTAAGGCCATCAATGACTTGTATTACTCTTACCCAAAGACTCGAGGAGTCTGGCATCTGCAGCTCTGCCAATTTAATTTACTTTTAGAACCGCCTGTATTCTGTGGTGCTTTCTTGTTTGGGGGATTGTCACATCAAGGTAACCTTGTCTCTGAAGTTTTCATTACTGAAAGTGTTGATATTGCAGGCAAGGCATGGAACACGTGCACCTACTAAGAAAAGGATGAAAGAGTTGGAAACTTTGTCAACTAGACTGAAAGAGGTTCTGCAAACAGCAAAAGAAAGAGGGTCGTCTTCGGAGAAACTTCCTTCCTGGTTATGGGAATGGAGTTCTCCTTGGAAGGGGAAAATCAAAGGCGGAGAACTAATAAGCCTAGGAGAAGACGAGATGTATCATCTTGGAAGCAGAGTTAGGGAACGGTTCCAGGAACTGTTTAGTGATGAATATCACCCCGACGTATATCTGATAAGGGCATCTCAGGTTTGCTATTCTTGACCTGTATCCATATAAGATTCTGAACTTGTTTTACTTTTTATATATTGTATTCTTGTTTGAAGCTTCTTGCTTCTCACTCCATTATCAAATTTAAGAGATACTTGATCGCTAGTCTCTTTTAAATGTGTGTAACTGTTTATACAAATATCCTTTTTTTCCTTGCTTCTAAAAACTTCGGTTTTCAAGCATAGAAACCAGTTTTTCTAAATGATGGAAGCTAGTGATGTCAGATGAACTACTTGCAACTTTATATTGGTTATTCTTGTTCTAAAAGTTAAGAGCTTTACCTCTTTTTCCTGTGGATGAAATAGATTCCGCGGGCGTCAGCTAGTGCCGTGGCATTTGGCATGGGCATGTTCAGTGGCAGAGGAAAACTTGGACCAGGAAGGCATCGAGCTTTTGCAGTTCTGAGTGAAAACCGTGCAAGTGATATAATGTTGAGATTTCATGATTGTTGTCAGAACTACAAGGTACATTATTAAGCTTCTGACTTTTCTTATTGCTTCTCATAAGTTCTCGCTTGTTACCATGGAATGTGTTTTTTTTGTTTGAAAGAACCATGGAATGTGTTTACCTTGGACTTCAAGGACATTATTGCACAATGCACGAGGTAGGTGAGTGGATTAGGGTGACACCCAATTCTAATTGTTAGTCTCTTAAAGATTTAACATATTCTGGAAGTATTGAATTCTAACTTGCATCTTGCTTCAAAACTAGAAGTACGGAAGAAATATGCAGTTATAATGAGTGGGTATGGTTGGGTGCAACCGTGCAAGGGATATTTATCTTATATGGTAGGGAAATCCAACAGGTAAAACTTCACGGTTTGGTGTTCAGTTGAGGGTGGTTTGTTTGAATATCATAGATCATGATCCTTGGGAGAGTACAAGTGCTAGTGGAATTATTTGACAACTTGTTCAAACAAATGATATATCATAACTTCCCAATTTGTTAATTAACCACAGGAAGTCATCTTTAATGTTTCTCTTTACATATGCTGCTTTTGAAACATATGAAACCTATGCTGTAAGTTCATGTGGAAGTATTGAATATTTGGTCGTAAATGTATACTATGATGGTGAAATCCAAGTTTGTATTATGATCGATCCTATTAAAATTTAATCATAAGGATAATAAAGCAGGTTTCAATGAATCTAAGACTTGCTTGACCCTCAGCATTGCCTAGTGCAGCTTTAAGACTGTTCCTAATTGCTTTTCTTTGGGTGCAGGCTTTTAGAAAAAATCAGGAACCGTCTGTTCATAAGCTTAAAGAACCTGTATTAGATGAGATTACCCGTTCCTTAGCAGCGCGTTATGAGCTTAATCTCACAACAAAGGATATTTCCACACTTTGGTTTTTGTGCAAGCAGGTAATAACCGTGTGTGGGTCTCAAGTGGTTGAAGTCATTTACTCTTAATTATTTAACAAATGTTGTTTTGTACTCAAATTGCAGGAAGCATCCTTGTTGAATGTAACTAATCAGGCTTGTGATCTTTTCAGTAATGATGAGGTACACCTGTACTCTTTATGATCACACAATTAGTTATGTTTTATGAAAAAGGCTACCTGAATGTGTAGATCCATTATTATATTTCCAGGAGAAATCTTCACATTTGTTCCACCATTAACTGTTAGGAATATTATGTTTGTCAAATCCTATATATTCAAAAAGCTGATGGAACATGTGCATATGTAGGTAAAATTATTAGAGTGGACAGATGACCTGGAGATGTTCATATTAAAGGGTTATGGTAATTCACTAAATTATCGAATGGGAGTGCCATTGCTGGAAGATGTCATTTTGTCCATGGAGCAGGCCATTACAGCAAAAGAAGGTAATTTTGTCATATTTCTCTGCCTGAAAAAAGTTCATGTTCTACTTTGAATGGCATATGTAAATATTTAGCTTTCAAATTGACATCAACATCAATGCTTGTAGTTTAGAGGGGAAGTTCACTAATACATTAAACTTTGAAGAAGTGCTATCAGAAGGAAACCCCTTGTACTAAACAACTTTATATATATTCTTTTCATATTTGGTTTGAAAAGTAAAATGCTCGAAGTTTACAAATTGTAAGTGAACTTCTTTTTTTGGTGACCAAGGGAGCATTACTTCTCCATCTATGATTTCATCATTTTGCTTTATCCTTATCAGCACTGCATGGAAGTTCCGGAGATGACGAGAGATATTGATATTTATTTGCAACCGTTGATTACTTAGATGCGTACTTTAATATGAAATGAAGTGCAATTATATTATCAGTATGCAAACATACACAATTTTTTATGTTTTTTAGTTCTGATGTTGGTTTGTTCTTTTAAGCCTTATCGTGGTTGTTTCATTTTTCTAGTAATTACATTGTCTGCAAAGATATCAATATATAGATAATTTGTGGTCTGTAATCCTGGTCTTCCTCTCATAATCCTGTGGTCTCTAAATAATGCATTTTGCCAATTAATATTAAAAAAAAGTGGTCAAAAAACGTACGGTCATAAGATACATTTTTAGATGAGCACAAATTGTATGTTTTTTGCCTATCTTTTTCAGAAGGACATGCACCCGGGAGTTATGAAAAGGCAAGGTTACGGTTTGCTCATGCAGAAACATTGGTCCCTTTTTCATGTTTGATTGGACTCTTTCTTGAAGGATCTGGTGAGTGATTTCACTATTATCCTCTACTATCAAATGGATTAAGCTTTGTCTCATTATTCAATCTCGATTTGCTACATTCATCTTTGTAATTCATTATTTGCTATTGTATTCAGAGTTTGACCAAATTCAAAGAGAAGAGCCCTTGAAATTCCCCCCGAAACCTCCCCAGAAACGAACTTGGAGGGGCAGCACGGTGGCACCTTTCGGTGGGAATAATGTTATAGTTTTATACAGCTGTTCAGCAAATAACACAAGCAAATACTTTGTGCAAGTACTACACAATGAACAACCAATCCCAATGGCTGTAAGCCTTTCCTTATCTTTCCTGTATTTGGATCATGTTTAAATTTGTAGATCAGTGATCAACCTTTGTAACCACGGCACTTTGTTTTATCTATCAAAAAACCAACTGTACATGCAGAAATCCCAAAAGAACAGTATACATGGAAAAAGAAGACAAAAAAAAAGTGGTGGTTTTCACAAAACTTGGGGATGTTCAAGTTTTCTATTTAGGTTCTTTTGTGGGGTTTTTGCAACTACAATGATAAAGCTAAAACCAACTACCATGGTTACAAATATTGATTAAATTTCTGAATTTCTCTCTAACTCTCCTTTTAAAACTTTCTCACCCTGTATGACATTTTAATTTGCATTCTCTCATCGTTGATACTATATATCTTTTCTACCTTTGTAAACAGGGATGTGGGGGTACTGATTTCTGTCCCTTTGAAGTTTTCAAGGTACTTCACTCCGACTCCCATTCAGTTTCTAACTTTCTTTTTCTTTCTGATTTCTTTCCTTTGGCTTATTATTTATGTTTTGTAAGGTTGAATCGTTTTTTCTTTGCTTTCACCGTGCAGGAAAAAATAGGTGCTGTACACTTGAAGCACAGCTACGATAACCTATGCAATGCCAACTTGCAACAGGAAAGTAAACCGTTTATGAGTAAGTTAATTGAAATATTTAGTTGGATTTTCACCGGAAAGAGCAACGATAACGAATCCCAGAAAATCGAGCTTTAGACAGATCATTTGTTTCACTTTGTTGAGTCTGCATCTTCCAGAACTGGCACGTCGTTTCTGGGTGGGAGTATGTGACTAGTGAAGCTAGCACATATGCTGGAATGTGGATAGTTTTTTGATGAGGGTGTAATCTAATCAAAGAACCTTTTAACTGTAGGATACTAGGATAGGCAAATAACTTGATTCATGTTTTTTGATGAATCAGATTGTAGAATGCTTTGATGTTCTAAATTAATGTCTAAACATTTTTTATCTCTATTTTTTCCCTTTAGGGTTGTGATGTTAATTCGTGTGGTAAGAATATGGATGCATATGGTTGATAAATCCACTTGAAGGCGGTGTTTAGAAATGCATATTTGATATATATCATAATTCAATTCATCTATAACCTAAATCAAGATGCATATTGCTGAGAGATGATGCTATATGAAGATGAAGTTCACTCAAAATCATATATTTGTTAAGTAATTGAAGTTTATTCGGTACCGCATCGTTAATGGATATTGATGACAATGGGTAATATATTCCTTCACTTGTGTTGCGTGGCTGGGTTGGGTTCAAGTGAGACCAGCCTGTTTTCGTGAGACCTGTGAGACCATGATTTTACACTTGAAACTTTGTTGCAAAACAGTATGAAGGTAAAAAAAAATCCGAACCTTCACAGTGTTTTGTTGTGAAGGTTTTTGCTTTCACAGTGTTTTGTTGTGAAGTTTCAAGTATAAAAATGTGGTCTAATGGGTCTCACTAAAACAAGTTGGTTTCACGTGATCCCAAGTCATTCCAAGGTTGAAAGAAACTCTAGATTTTTTAGCCATTGGCGATGTGTTTTCTTTATTTTTTATTTTGTTGGCGTATCTCAAAGAGATTTATCGAATAGTCAGGACATTGACATACCATCATGTTTGGTATCACAAGTAAAATTAAATTCATTGGCATATAACATTTCTTGTAACAAGACTAAGGGGTTGTTTGTTTTTTTAGAAATATCTCTTAATGGCTCTTAAGTTTGAACCATTCAGACCTTTTTACATTCAGACTGTTTTTTTTTCCAGTTTTCAGAACCTCTTAACTTTTAAATACATCTGAAGTAAGAAGAGGTGACTTAACTTTTTAAAACTTCTTATCGCCGCCTCATTTCATATGCTATCTTTTCTCTCAAGACGCCTCCAAACGTTATAAAAACAGTCTTATTGATTCAAACTTCAACGCCACCTAAACATGGAAAATAACAAATCTTGGCTGGAGGTCCTCGAGCTTGAGATGACGACATATGTAAAAAAAAATCACATAAAATAATATATTCTGATAAGGTTTACATCTGAAAGTTGTTCTACCTGACAACTATGTATCGATTGTACAAAATCTTGTTGCAAAACTTGGGATTCAGCTGACCACCACCATCCTAGGTGAAAGTGGTAGAATATTGGCAAGGGTAAGTTTACGTATCTATAGGGTCTCATGCCCTCTCTTTGCCGATTGACGGGCTTTTAAATCCCGATTGGTTCTTAGCTCACGGTGATAAAAATGTGTTGTACCTTAAACCTTTGGCAAATGTGTGTCCGGAAGCGAATAAGAATTGAGATCTTCTCTAGACTGTGATCGCTGCCTGCTTTGAAGGCGCATCTGACCTCTGTTGTCGAATAATTGCAAACTACTTGAAGAAATACTATGCTTCATGCTATTATTGCTATTGCTATTGCTGCCAGATGATGATGGATATAGTGACAAATCGCCAAACCCATTATTGCCGCCGCCGAATGCTCTGTTTTGGGCATGTGCCACTGGACTAAGGGGGGTCTTCATTCTTCCCTCTCCTGACAAAACATAAAACACAATATAACTCTTAACAACCAGTATAATCATTGCAACATACCGTAAAACTCCACAACAAGAAGCTACAGAGACGATTGAATCAAGTTAAAAGCTAAACCAAACCCGTATATCCAACTTGAAAGTATCGGGATGGAACATTAACAGATCCCCTGCCCAAAGGTAGAGAGACTGTTCCCATGAATACCCTCGACTTGGAAAAAAAGAAGACGAATCAAGACTAATAAATAGTAGACAACGGAAAAGGAAAAATGGAATAGGCATATTGGTACATAAAAAGAGTAGGGAAAAACACATCATGTGATATGAAGGTTAACAGTTGTGCAAAATCACGAGCATCCTTAACTATGGGGAAAATTTTATTAGTTTATACCGTTTTTATTTGCTTTAGAAGGCGTTTACTGTGGTCAACACGACTCTAGCTATCAGGCTCACAACGGCCAGTTATACGAGTCGGTTGCGTGGCCCATGAATAGGTGACTCGTGAGATTATTATGATAGCATAATAAAAATGACACTCACAAATTAGAATAGATTTATATTTAACCTTTATACGCCATCACATGTAAGTTGTAACTGATACCCTAACAAATTACACCACTAACCTATGACTATGAGCATTTTAGGTAATGTTAAGCTGATAATTACTTAAAACTGCTCGATCATCTTTACTACGATTATAACATAACAATTAAAGATATTTCAAGCACCTTAAATTTTCAGAGTTCAAACTTTCTTCAGTCAGTTATATATATATAGGCCACGGGTTTTTTGCAACCCAGTAAAAGTTACAACCCCGTGCAACCCTCATCTAAACCATTCATTTAGCCCATTTATTATGTAGACACTGTATAAATGAGAAGCTAAACATTTTGCGAAAAGGCGAGAAGTGTGATATCACATATGATACACAAGCTTAATCATATACGATTAAACATAGTTATATTGACAATATATAGACGCTTAATCATATATGATTAAACACACCCAATGGACGTGTAGTCACATATGATATTGATAATGAATAACGAAGGTGAACGTTCATGTACTATTCATGAGGTATAATACAACATTCATGATGAATAATACACGAATTCATGATTCATGTATCATTCATCATGAATCGTATTTTATACATTCTGAATGTTGTATTATTCATCCTGAATTATACATTATTCATTATACATGATGAATGATATATTATTCATTATTCATTATTCATGATGAATGATACATGAACGGCTCGTGAAGGTGTGGATACGTGGCACACTCTCCTTTGTCGTCTTGTTCGCAATCAAAACTCGGTTTTCATTTAAACTCGCCCCTATATATATATGTGTGTGTATGTATGTGTGTAGGTGAAGAGAACACCATATTATGAAAACACAACACCCTAATCACACGTGATAATACACGTGGGGCACCTGATAGGTCACACCAGCGGTCGCGCACGTCTCTCATTTAGTATCACGTGTGATGGACTACAGTATCACATGTGATTGGCTTATAGTAAAAGGGTATTCTTGTGTTCTCCTAAAGTGAAAGTATTATCATTTGTACTTTTATATATATGTATATATATACACACACTTAGTGAATTATGCATGATGAATAACCCTAAAATATTCATTAATATTATTTATCATAAATATCATGCATTTTCATTATTCCGGATGAATAATCCTAATAGATTATCAATGTTATTCATAATTAATAATTTATAAATAGTTAGTTTCGGTTGTCAAAAATTCAGAAAATATTTAAGTATCTATCATCTACGTATGCATGTACTAATTGGAGATTAATTCAAACAAAAGCAAGAAATTTATCTCGAAGAATTTACCTAAAATGATGGGGCTCCAGCGACGATAACTGAAAGGACTTGATATATTGAGAACAGAAGTCCCTGAGGTATTTCTGTGCCTGAAAAAGGGAAGATTCATCCTACGAAAGAACCGCGATATGCAATTATCAACACGCGATAACGCACAGGCTACAAGACACAAGGAAACCAACAAAATCGCATAAAGAATAAGCGGGTGAAACTTAATCTGGAATAATCTGTACTCATCAAACCCCACGCTGGTTGAAATTACTTTCCCAGCTTCCAACAGGGCAACCCCAGTAGTCCAAGTAATACCTCCAGAACCGATATTAACTTGACTGTCTTTTATATGCAGCCCTTCTCTCAATAGTAACACAACATATGGTGCTCTGAAGCAATACTGCTCTATAAACGGCTGGGGTGGAACACTGTTCTTCGCAACATCCCATGATTTTTCACAAAATTGCCGACCCTTCTCCAAAACGGTATCGAGTGGAGCATCAGAACTCAAGTTGAAAAACCGATAAACGACATAAAATCCAGACATGGCGTAAAACTGTCCATATGGCCGAGGCAGGTTGTCTTGAAGAGCACACGGCTGCAAATCACAATCGATTGCTGGTCTTTTATCTGACCATTCTGATGAATTGACCGCGATTTTTGCTACTGCACTGCATTCTTCCCATTTTGGAGCACCAATCAACTGGACCGGGATTCCTGTTTTTCGTTCAGTGCCCAATTCTTTTTGATCATCTTGAAATGCAGACCGGCACTGGGAGCAAATGTACTGCTCATTGTACCCAGACTGCAAGCAAGGATGTCTTATGACTGCTTTTCCTTCAATTATATCTGTTTTAGTAGTTTGGGGACTCATCTTTAGGAGGTGAACTACAGATTTGTCAAAAGCATCATTAAGACCATAACCCGCTAGCGAATAGCCACTTAAATGATGGTCCACAGGACCAATGCTTAAGTTTAAGCTAGTCTCATTGTTGGTATAATCTTTGCTCTCAAATGTAACCTGCAGTGATGAGCCACCCAAGTCAAGTGCACCATATGTTTCTTTCTTGGGTCTAGCCCCAAGCATATGAGTATGATAGTTTAAGGCTATCCATCCATAATATGCTTCATCTGTGCCACTGATGATTTTAACCCACTCTCTTTGGCAAATGAAGGATGAATTCTTCATAATAGACCAAGCGTTGTTTAGAAGCCAGTCTGAGTCAGAAGTAGGTAACCTGCGAACACCAGCTGTAGCATAAAGGAACAGTGAGGTAGTCTTGTGTGCGTGCTTAGGGATCTGCTTTTCGGCCCATCCAAGAAGTGGGTTTATGGCTTGGCTCAAGCCAGATACATTATGTACCAGCTTGTCGAACCCAGGCTCAGTCTCTTTACGGTTGTAAGCCCGGCCACTCTCAGAACTAGGTTTACTGTGAAGATCCCCCGGTAGTGATTTTAACAAGATTGGAAGACTAACATCTTTCTGGTGATTGATGGATGCCTGATATACAAAAACCCGTGTTCCTGTGCTACCACAATCGAGTACAACAAAGAATCTGGCAGATTGTTTAGACCAATTAGAATATAGAAGTAGCAACCCGTAGATAATAGAAGCAAACAACAGGAAGCAGACGAGAACTGTGACTGCTCGCACCCACTTTCTTCGTACAGTAGGCCGTGGTGGTGATTTCTCCTTTGAAAAACTAGTCCCGCCATTTTCTCTTAACAAATGAAGCTGGGCAGGATTCGTTGAACTCCTCTCAATTCCAACGTTAAGATTGCCTTCCTCTGGATCAAGTTGACTATATGCAGAAAAATCTTGAAGCGATGAGGAGAGTTTCAAATTATTCTTACGTCTAGAGCCAGGAAACGCAAAACCACGAACAGGACCGCTCAGGGGTGGCAATTCAGATGATGGATATGGACCAGTAGAAGATTTAGGAGTGGAGGAACGACTTGTAATAGAGGAAAAAGCTTCCACAATTCCACTAAACACCATGTTTGCTAAGCTTTAGAGATTTTTGGGCAAGTAATATGCCATCCCAAAATACGTATAGAGACTTACATCTCACCTTCACGCAACATGACAAAACTTACAAGACGAAAACTCTTCATGCATTGTATGTGCAAGAGCACTGACATCGATAATCAGATACACAGATTGACCTGCCAAAACCAGAATGTAAGCGCTAGCTAGCCTTGTATCGAACTGCCAAACTAAAGTTACCTAAGAACACAGTACTAAGTCGGCATGCCACCAGGAAAATTAGCAAAATTACATCATAGTTGACGAAAACACTTGATACCTCATATCTGGCAGTGCATATATGGCAACTTCATGTCTGAGATTTCTGAATGGAGTGGGGTTTCCAGTCTTAAGGACTTTTCATACATGATTGAACTGTATACACAGTCTTGGGTCCTAATGGTTTTAACACATTAAAGTTTCATCTTGTAGGTTTCATTTGCTTGATTTTGCATGATTAATACACAAGGCCGAACTTATAGTTTATAAACGGAAACTTGAAGGCGAAACTGGACACTGTACCCACTCAAATTTTTTCTTTTTTTCTTTTCTGAAATGGTAAATTTTCCATTAGATTAAAAGGGGATATACAAAGATAGCATGATGCAATCAGCAGAGTTTCACCAACCATTAAACAAACTGCATCATTCTAAGCCATCCATGACCAACTTATACAAGAACGAGGACCCATCTAGACTAAACCGAGTCGCAAAATTGAGTCAAGAAACCAAATCTAAATCGTGTACTGCACTAAAATCAAGCCAACTGAAACCGGTTCCTACCATATCACTTGAAGGCAGTTCTCCAATATATTTATCAGAGTCCTGGTACATGTAGAATACTGCACCCTGGCAGTATCATGGCAGACCCTGATTCACTAAGTTTTATTAGACCAGAATGAACACACTTCACTCTGGAGCAAAGTCACATGTCCAAGACTGACCTCTTAAGATGGAAAGATAGTTAGTCACGGAAGCTTCCAGAATCAGCAGAGATGTCTCCAAGCACTACAAATATACTCCCTATAACCACAATAATCTAAACCATCAACTTCTATTCGATATTTACCAATTCAATTCTCAATTAAAAATAAAAATAACAACCATAGTTACCTGTAAGCATATGAATCCTGAACTTGAGAAGTAATAGGGGAATTTTACAGGATTTGGACAATATTAGTTGTGAATTTGTTTCCCTTTGTCTGCCCTAAAACTGCAATTATTACTTGTTCGTTCAAAAATTTCTACAGTGGCCGATACTCATAAATCTCTAAGTTCTGATAAAATCAAACTATCACTTCAAAAATTTTAGTCAAGCAGCCGCAACCTTCTTCTCCTAGGTTCTACTTTCCGAATTTTCAGGCACCGAAATTGAAGTCCAAGATGTGCAATAACATATTCATAATAACCAAAACATCAGATCATGAACATTCAAAATAGCAACAACAACAAAAAAGTATAATCCGATCTCAGCGTAAAAACTACGAGAAAGCAGCAGTTAATTCAATAAACAGAAATGGATTTGCGGATACTTACGAAATCCAGAGCAATGAGGTTCCTTAGATTTAGTAAGCACAGGATGAGTTTAGATCTCGATTGAAGAGTACGAAATATAAATGAAGTGAGAGTTTTGATTCAAAGATTAAGAAGGAAAAAATCCAATTGAAGAAAGACGATTGATATTGGTCTTTGAGTTGCCGGAGATGACGATCAACCGTCGTCGGTCACCGGATATGGATTGGATCCAAAATGGCGGAAGAAGAAATAGGCTCGCCTTGATCATCTACGACATACAACAAACCTACGCAACGACTCACTTTTTCCCTATAATTTTCACTTAATAATTTGTATTCCCTTTGTCTCCATTTAAAAATCGGCTTTGCTTCCGGTAGGAGGTGATTTAACGGTGAGAAATGTGAAAAATGGTTATCGACTGGATGAGAATTGAACACACATTATAATGAGATATATCGAGATGAGATGCACCAGATCAATTCTCTTCTAAGCTGTAATTCATGGGAGAGCTTGAGAAGCTGCAATTCATGGGAGAGCTTGAGATTAAAAGAGATAACGGTTCAGATTCACTTCTCACGTTTCTCACCATTAACTCAATTTCTCACACGATCATTAACTCAATTTCTCATGTAATTATTATGTTTTTTTATTAAAAAAATAATTTTAAAAATCTTTTTATCACATAATTAAGGGTAGAATGAAAAAGTCGACGTTTGTTCTTGAAAGTGAACACTTATTTTGGGATGGAGGGGGTATCTTGGACACGAGGTTGATGTCGGCATTAGTAGAAGATGGAGAGCGTTACAATAAGGGGAGTGAGAAGGAGCAGTTGGAAAAAAAAACGTGGGAAGAACAATTGAAACCGAACATTGTCGATTTTTTAGAAATTGCTTTAAAAACATGACATCATATAGGTGCAACCAAACTGTAAACTCCATATACTTCTTTTCTACATGTCCTAGTAAAAGTCTTTTACGACAATCCGTTTCAAAAAGGTGTGCTAAAATTAATATACTGATTAAACATGTTAGAAGATATAATTGTTTTCTTGTTTTTGCTTTATATAACAAAATGATGCAAATATTTGGACGAACTTTTAGTTCCTAAAATGTCTCCAGGGACTTTGAGTTCTTAAAATTAAGATACTGATTACTGAAATTGAATAGAGATACTGATTAAACATGTTAAAAATCTTATCTACTTCGGGTTCAAATCCAGGTGCTGTAAAAACCTTTGTAACCATAGAGGTTCACCTGCGATAACTCCATGTCATTCTTGGTCGTCTAAAAAATTTATTGATGCACATAAGTTGACCGAAAATACACGGTTACTCAATGCCTCTAAAGACTTTTAGAGTTCTTAAAATGTTGTCTATGTTCAGGGGTGTCCACATAAATAGAAACAAACTTTTGGCTTTGAATTTCATCCATGTTTTTAACCGTACATTCAAGATAGTTTACACAAATCTTTATTATTTCCACTATCAATACATCATCGTCATTAATTTATGCTTCATAGGATATCCACTTAATTAGCATCATGCTTTTGCGATTTAGGTTTATATATCATACAACGATGATTATAACATTTTGACACTATTGAAAAGCAAATGTTGGTCATTAAAATAGAAAATACATGCATAACGAATAAAATAACCGACTTTATCATATAGTCAAATAGTTTGTAATATAAAAATAGGTGAGAATTAGTCGAAACGAATTCGAAAAATGGAGTTTATGGACTATTCAATAAGTTATTTGACTACGACTATGACTTATAATCAAATTGATACCAAAATTCGTCCATGTGTGAATCTTCAACGTAAAAATTGGATTGCGTTAAGTCAAGCATATGAACGTACTGATATCACTTACATTAGAATTGTTAACACTGTTCTAGACTGTATCAGGTAATATGATCCGACAATCAAGTTATAATAAAAAATAGAAGATTAAGTCAACCGAGATAATCGTGTTTTATCTCACATTTTGGATGGGTATTTCTATCTTTCATACATATTCCACGAGCGCTCGTCTTATATGTATTGATCAAGTTCGAACTGAACTTGCTTTTTCAAACATATCGTTTGAACTAAAATTATTAATTTAATCATATTTTGATATACATTTTCACATTATTTAGGGGTCGTTTACTAAACGCTTACCCGGATAAGTGTTTACCAATAAAATTTAACACTATCACTTACTTAGCGGGTAAAATTTTAGTCCACAAAAACGGTATCATATGCAAAAAATTTCCCGATAAGCGATTACCGGTAAATTTTAACACTATCACTTACTTACCAGGTAAGATTTTAGTCCACCAAAACGTTATCGTATGCAACAATTTTCTCGGTAAGCGCTAATCGTGATAAGAGTCTTCGCCATCACTTACCAGGGTAAGACTTTTGGTTCTTACCTTAGCTCTTACCAGATAAGATTCTTGGTCATTGTCATCTTCATCTATAAGGTAATATGATTTGGTAAGCGGCTTACCCGGGTATGCGTTTGGTAAACGGCCTTAGACTCTTAAATTTTAACTCGACTACTTCTTGAATCAAGCATTAGTCCAGTTGACTGTATCCTAATATCATAAACTCGACTTGTTTGTGGCGTAGATGATGATCACATTTAAAGGACTCAAATACCATAGGTTAGGGTTTGTTATGTGAATATTGATGTAAAACTATAAATACCAGTACAAGGCAAGATAGACACCAAGCCCGTCTAGCTCAGTTGGTAGAGCGCAAGGCTCTTAACCTTGTGGTCGTGGGTTCGAGCCCCACGGTGGGCGTATTATGTATTTTTTGTTTTATAAGACGTACCTTTCTTTTTGATAAAACAAAGAACAATTAATTATTAAAATACTAGAAGTGTACTTGCGCAATGCAGCTAGATACAGCACGATTTTAATGTTTCATTTTATTTTCTGTTTTTTGTCGATTTACATTACGATTTTGGATGGTTGTGATAGAGTGATAATGATTTTTTTATATAAATTTGTTTAATTTAGACTTAATAATATAATTTAATTTATTTTGGTTTGATAATATAGTTTTTTTTATAAAATATTCTGTAAGATTTTTTAATTATATTTTAGATTTTTTATATCTAAAATATGCTGAGAGTTATTTTAGGGGAGTTAAAGTGGGAAATGATTTTAGGAGAGTTAAAATGACTATAGATAATGATTGAAAATTAATGAATAACATTAAATGTAGTACATACAACTTTTATGACTGTTTTTTAAATAATTAACATTAAATAGCGGTACATTAAGTTTTAAGACTTGTTTTTAAGAGTTTTTTATGTCATCTTTATAATATAGTATAGATACCATTGTAATCGTTTAGTCAATACCTTCGAAATGAGTTAAATGTTGAATATTTTTGGATTTAATTATATAATTAAATATCATAAACATATACAAATTAATATGTCGTGATGATATTTAATATATGTATATATTTTATCATGAAGTTTTATAAAATAACATTTTTTAATTTTTAATTTTATTTTCTTGACATTATGATATTTTAATTTTAAAAATATTAATTATAGATGATGAAGGTATAATTAGCAATAGAACAAAAAAATGTTGTATATAAAAAAGTATTTGGTAATTTATGATACGTGATTCTTATTTTATTAATATTTTAACTATGCACGTTTCTATAATTTTTTTTACGTTATATTATAAATTTTGTTTTATAAATTTTTAATATTTATTCATATTTTTTATTAATTTTTTGCAAAACTTCATTTGTGAAAACTGTCTAAAACAAGAACATTTTGTAAACGGCTGTAAAAAGAAAACAATTCTAAAGGAAAAAAAGCTTGAAAAAGTAGCATCGTACTTTCGATGATTATTCATATCTGTAAAATAAATTTTTTGACATGATTTAATTTTTTTAAATTACCCCGTATAATACACGGGGTCAAATCTAGTTTGGTTATAAAAAAGATGCAAATAGTCTAATCATCAATTAATATTGATATAATTTTTTATCTATTAAATTATAAATTTAACACATTAAGTACAAATTCAAAACAAATAATATTACATCATTATTCGTTTAAACATTATTTTAAATCTTAATAAACATTATGTGTTTAAAGTAATGTTTTAATATTTATAAAACGTTGTGTTTGATATAATTTTTCTTTTTTTATTATTAAATTAAATATACGTAAATATATTAAAACTATACGAAACACTAAAAAAACTTAACTTTTAATACATGATTATAAACATTTATTTATTGAATCAAAATTATTTTATATATTAAAATAAAATAATTCATTTAATTAATTAAAATAATTATTTTATTAATAAATGATTTGGTATTAAGTTATAGTAAATAATATTTAATTGTAATTTTGTTGTTATTTGATTAACATATAAGACTAGAAGCGTACTCGCGCAATGCAGCGAGATACATCACGATTTTAATGTTTATTTTTATTTTTTGTTTTTTATTGATTTACAGTACGATTTTGGATAGTTTTTATTGAGTGATAATGGTTTTTTATATATAAGTTTGTTTAATTTAGCCTTAACAATATAATGTTTTTTATATAAAAAAAATTAAGTAGTTTGTTAAAATTCATTAATTATCTTATATATTTTAAATTTTTTATATTTAAATTGAGATGTTTATCCTGTTTTGATTTTGTTTATCAGAATTCAAATTTCATAATTTTAGGGTTTGGGGATTAGAGATAAGGATTTTGGGGGATAAGGATGAAATATATTAATTAGGGTTAAAAGTTTTACAGGTCATTAGGCTTTAGTAGTTATTTTTAAGAGATTTTAAGTAGATAGCTTTAAATGATAGTACATAAAGCTTAGTGAATTGTAATTAAGAGCTTTTTATGTCATCTTTATAATATAGTATAGATTTATGATTTTGATCCTTCGTTGTAAATCTTTCAAATGTATCTCGTAAATGATATGTTACATGCTCAACCACTTATTATAATTTTTATTAAATTAAACATTAAAGTGTACTTTATAGAATTTAATAAATTGTTGTTTAAAAGAGATTTTTGGCCTTGTTTGTTTTTTCATTTTCAACTCTTAATCATCACTTATGTCTGATTCGGTTAGATTTTTATAATTTAATATTTTTAGAACTTCTTATATGTTAATATGGTCTGGTCAAAAAAATAGTAACCTTATATCTTAAATCTCCTCTTATTTCTGTCCAGCACCGTTCTTTTGATTTCAACGTTGATTTTAGCCCAGATGCACCCCGATTTTTATTGGGAATGGTGTCCTAGGCTATGCCTAGACTAATCCCTTGACAAATTATGACTGTAAGACATCAACCCTGATTAAACCTCAGTGACCGCAATTGTTGTGTACGTCTGGATTCTAACCTTGGGCAAATGTGATATTCCATCACATTCCTCAGGGCCTTAACCAGTACGTCACAACCCTTGCGGTTTGCACCCCGAATTTGCTAAAACGCAAAACACGAAGATTATAGACCTGTGTGTTGGATTTCTAGAATATATTGACTCGCTTAAATCGGGGCTTCGGTGTGTGAAATATGATTAAAACTCCACAGTCTCGCATATCTGGCGGCATCCTTCTTTTGTTTCTTTTTTTGTTCCGTCCTTTTATCACGATGCTCACTTCAATTGACGTATTTAAGTTGAATTTTTGAGGGATAAAATAGACAATTATACATAATTAAACGTTTGTCAGTTTACAAAAACAAACAATCTTATTGATTCAGATTTCAGACTTCATCACCACCTCTTAAAAATAAGAAGTGAAATTAGACTTCAGATTTCAACACATCTTAAAAAAACAAATGCCACCTTAGTATCTTATTTTTAATGGGGTATATTAAATGCACACCTACCTACCAATTTTCTTCTCACACGTATCAAATCACGAGTTAGTTTTTGACCTGATTCAGTCATAAATATGGATGCATATACCAATACTTTTTCTAATACTTAAAACGGTTAATTCATTTGATATAGTGGATGATCAGACAAATTATCATGTTCTCGTAGATTGTAACACCCGGAAATTCATAAGGTAAGTAATTGTTCCCTTAATATGTTAATTGTGTTTATTTGGGAATATGAGCCTTTATATGCATAGGATCATTATTATAATGCTATGATATTATCTGGTTAGTATAATCTTTATAAGTGTTTAGACCTCGCGCTCGTTATCGTTTTTGGCTAAGTTTTCGGGCTGATCTGGGTGTGGCGCGAGAGTGTCACGCGATAGTGACATTGTCACTATCGTCAGTCACACTCGCGGAAGATTTACCGAGAGTGGGGAGGGGTTTCGCGATAATGACAGTTGTCACTATCGCCAGGCACACTCGCGCGATTTGTACCGCAGGTGTCTATGTGTTCGCGATTGTGACTCGCGATAGTGCCATTGGCACTATCGTCGGGCACTATCGCCGTCGGGCAGTTTGAGTTAAATGAGACCTTGGCCGAATTTAATTCATTTCACCCACTTATCACTACTTCTTTGGCGATTTTAGGGTTCTCCAAATCAGTTTCTTTCCTCACCAAAACCCTAACCCTCATAAGTATTTCATCTTTTGGTGGTTGGATCTTGATTACTACCATTTATTATCATCCAAGGAAGGTTTCTAGGGTTTCTTCAAGGCAACTTCTCATCTCCAAGTTCATCCTCCAACTTCTAGGGTTTTCATCTTTTCTAGGTTTTGGTTCAAAACCTAGATAGTGAGTTTACTAAACCTTTATTAAAACTAAATACACATCATAATCTTCTATTTGTTATTATTTATCTCTATATGTCCAAGTACTTGGGATTTCCTTATGATGATATGTTGGAAATGTGGTTATATGTGGAATGCCATGATTTACTCTAAATGCACAAGTATTTGGGGCTTCTCTCTTGGATACATAATATATGTATTTTGATTAGATAAATATATATACATGTCTTGGTATTAAGATGGTTTCTAGTTGGAATACCTTTTTGGTAATATATGTATATGCATGATGAGCATGATTGTCATTTGGGTCTCTTATTGGACTTCATATGATTAGGATGGTGATATTGTACCCATGGTTGGTGTTGAAATATATTGGGTTGAAATACACCTCATAGACCTCCTATATGTTTTATGTTGGATGAACCAAGTCAGTAGACACTAGTAGGATGTAGTCTTGGGTGCCACCATGTGGGTATGTGCCTAGACCTCCACCATTCGGGGTAATGCCATGGTTGTAGTCCTCCGGTGTGCCGGGCCTTTGGGATGTCACACTTAGTAGTTGACATCAAGGTACATTGTCTCTTTGGGTGGAACTTGATTGGTGATGTGGGTATCCCCCGTTGACTCCACATATGTTGAAAATTGGTTAACTGCTGATAAGAATTGTAAATGCTCTAATATGTTATTTCTTGTTCAACTCACTAGGATTTTTGGCCTAACACTTGTTTGGTGTCGATGTGTATCTCAGGTTCTAGCGGTGCCGATTCTAAGTTGGCATAGTTGCTTGGGTGAGAGCTTGGGAAAAATTGCTTTTGGCCATACTGTCGGTAAAAGAGTATTTGGATTTATAAATGACACCCCTTTTGTAATCTCTTTTCTAGTTATAGAAATTAGATTAGTTGGTTGTTATTTATTGTCCGTTAAATTACGACTGCAATTAAACAGGTTTGTGTATTTCCCCACTTTTGGGAGGTTCTTGCTATGGCAATTTTATATACCTCATGTCCGTTTTTCGGATTTTTGTTATCCCTATTTTTAGGGTGTTACAAGTTGGTATCAGAGCTTTAGTTTAAGTGAACTAGGTATTGTTTTAGCATATCTAGACTTAAGCTTTAGACTTTATAGTTTCACTGTCCACTTGGGGTAGAAATCCGAGGTGGGGAGAGCGTTAGGATTTACGGAATTACTTGAATTGAAAGTTGTGATGATGGTGACAAGAATTCTTGTGTATGGTTTGTTTATAATTTCACTTAGCTATTGCTATTATGAATGCATTGTTACGTGAGCATACTTGGTTTACTATTATTATGATAATTGATGAAGGTATTAGTACGTACAATGAGTTTAACTCGTTTAGTCTTTTCTCAATCTATTTCTCGTACATGTATGGCAGATTGAAATGGTAAACACTCGGAGTAGGTTACCAAATACGCCAGAGGGCCACTTGGATGTGGAATCTACAGCTGAACGACCTCCTTTGGGCGTAACCTCAGAAGGACCTCCCATACCCACAATCTTGGGAGGAGGACCTGAACAGATTTCGCGCCGGAACCTTAATGCAAATAATGCCATCATGGAGGAAGTGACCATGGAGACTCGGATTTGGGACAACATGATGTTGTCCATGAACTCAGCCATGGCCCAACAGCAAGAGTTTTTCATGAAGCTTCTAGGAGATCGAGACGCAAGTAACCGACAACCGAAGACAATGGCGAAAAACATTGTTATGGGGTCGGGTGGACCGATTGTTGTATCTGTTGAAGACCCAACGGATAATGGGATCAAGTCGAAGGCCAATGGGTGCACATACAAGGCATTTCTGGGGTGCCACCCTAAGAAGTTTGCGGGTTCAGATAACCCGGTGGCTTGTATGTATTGGCTCAAAGGGGTGGAGATGGCCTTTGAGTCCAGTGAGTGTGACCTCTCTCAACGGGTCAAGTTTGCTTCTCAACTACTTCGGGGAGAGGCTCTGATTTGGTGAAATCTCACTCGATACGCCCTCACCCCTGAAGTTCTGGCTAAGTTAACTTGACCGATATTCAAAGAGAAAATCATGGATAAGTATTGTAGTGAGCGTTCGTTAGACAAGATGGAACGGGAATTCTGAGATCTGAAGAAGGGGACTCTGTCCATTGTTGGCTACTCCAAACTCTTTCTGGAGAAATTAAACTTGGTGGGACATCTGGTCCCCGATGAGAAGTCGAAGATTAAGGCCTATCAACAAGGTTTACCGGCCGAGATGCGAACGGCGGTGAGAAATGCTAGGGGTTTGACCTTGCAAGAAGTCATCGAAGAATCTTTGCTTATTGAGGATGACATCAATACGGAGAAGGAAGAAAGAAGGCAGGTTGGTGAGAAACGAAAGTGGGAAGGGCCATTTGGGCCAATTCGTCAATCAAGACCGTTTGTAAGCAGGAGAGCGGGTGATCATCGCCGGGAGGATCGGTGGTGCCACAAGTGCAAGACCAAGCACCCAGGGCCATGTGCTACAAGAACTTACTCCGGTCCGGTGGGGTGTGCCAAGTGTGGTAAGAAGGGCCACACAACTCGAGAGTGTCCCATCCGGGGGCCGGTGTGCTATGAGTGCAGAGAACCGGGGCACATAAAGAGGGACTGCCCGAAGCTTGTGGGTGGCCACCGTGGAAATTATGTGGGTTCGACGGCTAGAGTCGAGCAATCGCCAAGGGCGCCAAGCCGAGCTTTCTGAATGACTACCGAAGAGGCGAAGGAGACCGCTGATGTTGTTTCGGGTACGTTTATAGTAAACTCCTTGCCCGCTCGTGTTTTGTTTGATTCGGATGCTACATGTTCCTTTATATCGGATACCTTCTGTAAGCAATTCACTACTCCTATTAGTGTCCTTCCCGATGCATTAGTAATAGAAATAACGAATGGGGATCAAGTGATTGCTCGTGACCGTTTTTGTGATTGCACTATAGAGATTGATGGGAATTCTTTTGGGATAGATTTGCTACCTATGGCTATAGGAGGGTTCGATGTGGTTATAGGTATGGATTGGTTGGTGAGGCATAAGGCTGACATCTTTTGCTCCAAAAAGATGATCCAAGTGTCGTTGCCGGAAAATGGTGTGGTCACCATCTATGGGGAAAAAGGAAAGAGGAGTAATCCTATCATTTCCTCTCTTAAAGCTCGCAAGTTTCTAGCAAAGGGTTACCTTTCGTACCTGGCTTATGTGGTGGACGCGAAGAAAGAGAAGAAGTCGGTAGGAGATGTGGAAGTTGTGCAAGATTATCCGGACGTCTTTCCGGAAGACTTACCCGGATTACCGCAGGAGCGACAAGTGGAGTTTCATATCAACCTCACTCCGGGAGCGGCTCCGATAGCCCGTGCTCCATATCGTTTGGCCCCGACGGAAATGAAAGAGATGATGACGCAACTGCAAGAGTTGTTGGAGAAGGGCTTTATTCGACCGAGTTCGTCACCTTGGGGAGCACCGGTTTTGTTTGTGAAGAAGAAGGATGGATCCATGCGGATGTGCATAGATTATCGGGAGTTAAACAAAGTCACGGTAAAGAACAAGTATCCTTTACCTCGCATCGACGATCTTTTTGATCAACTCCAAGGCGCGGGATGTTTCTCGAAGATTGATCTCCGGTCCGGATACCATCAAGTGAGAGTGAAGAAAGAAGATATTCCGAAGACGGCTTTCCGAATGCGATACGGTCATTATGAGTTTTTGGTGATGCCTTTCGGCTTAACCAACGCTCCGACCGTATTCATGGATTTGATGAACCGTGTGTGTCGCCCATTCTTGGATAAATCCGTGATCGTCTTCATCGATGATATTTTAATATATTCAAAGGACGAGTCCGAGCATGGGAAACACTTACGGGAAGTGTTAGAAGTTTTAAGAAGGGAGAAATTGTTTGCGAAATTCTCAAAGTGTGAATTCTGGCTCCAAGAGGTGCAATTCTTGGGGCATGTGGTATCAAAGGACGGAGTAAAGGTGAACCCGACAAAGATCGAGGCAATGATGAGTTGGGAGCCTCCAACAAGTCCGACAGAGATTCGAAGTTTCTTGGGTTTGGCGGGTTACTATCGGCGTTTTATTCAATACTTTTCCAAGATAGCTACACCGCTCACTTCACTCACAAGGAAGAACATAAATTTTATTTGGACCGATGCACAAGAGCAAGCTTTTCAAACGCTCAAAAGAAAGTTGTGCGAAGCTCCGATCTTATCCTTACCCGAAATATCAGAAGACTTTGTAGTGTATAGTGACGCTTCCAAGATGGGGCTTGGATGCGTACTAATGCAACGGGGGAAAGCGCTAGCCTATGCGTCGCGGCAACTAAAGGATCATGAGAAGAATTATCCGACCCATGACTTGGAGTTGGCGGCAGTAGTTTTTGCGTTAAAGTTGTGGCAACACTACTTGTATGGGGCAAAGTGTACTCTTTTCACGGATCACAAGAGTCTCAAATACATCTTCGGTCAAAAGGAACTCAACATGCGACAAAGGAGATGGCTCGAGCTTTTGAAGGATTACGATTGTGATCTATTCTATCATCCCGGTAAGGCCAACGTGGTGGCGGATGCGTTGAGGTAGAGAAGCCATGATAGTGGTGTCAAGATGTCCCTTACAAGGATCGATGTGGTGTCGAGTTTGTTGGAAAACATCAAGATGTGTCAAGTGGAAGTACTAAAGGAAGAAAATCTAAAGTCCGAGATCATGGTGAAGCAAAGCGGACTTTTGACGGAAGACGGTCGTGGACTTAAGCTTTTCCAAGGGCGTATTTGGGTACCGAAGTTGGGAGGAAATTGGGAATTACTTCTCGAAGAAGCGCACAAGTCGAAGTATTCTATGCATCCCGGTAGCACCAAAATGTATCGGGACTTGAAATTGAATTATTGGTGGCCGGTGATGAAATTGGATGTGGCCAATTACGTGGAGAGGTGTGTCACGTGTCTTCAAGTCAAGGCGGAGCATCAAAGACCGTATGGAAGTTTGCAACCGTTGTCCATTCCCGAGTGGAAGTGGGACAACATCACTATGGATTTTGTGACGAAACTACCGAAGACCTTGCGTGGTCACGACACTATTTGGGTAATTGTGGACCGGCTAACCAAGAGTGCGCATTTTCTTGCAATGCGGGAGAATTTGCCAATGGAGAGATTGGCCAAACTTTATATTGATGAGGTGGTGTCGAGGCACGGAGTTCCACAATCTATCGTATCGGATCGGGATAGTCGCTTCACATCGAATTTTTGGGCGAGCTTACAGAAAGAGTTTGGCACTAGACTGAATTTGAGCACGACTTATCATCCTCAAACGGATGGTCAAAGCGAGAGGACAATCCAAACGCTAGAGGATATGTTGAGGTCGTGTGTAATAGATTTTGGGGGAAGTTGGGATTCATATATACCTTTGGTAGAGTTCGCGTACAACAACAGTTACCACTCTAGTATCGGAATGGCACCGTTCGAGGCATTGTATGGACGGAAGTGCAGAACTCCGGTTTGTTGGCTAGAAGCGGGCGAGAAGCAATTCGTCGGGCTGAAAATAGTTCAAGAGACGACGGACAAGGTGAAAGAAATCCGGGAAAGGCTAAAGGCGGCGCAAGATCGACAGAAAAGTTATGCGGACAAGAAAAGAAGACCGGTCGAGTTTCAAGTGGGCGACCGACCGACCGTGTCATGCTGAAAGTATCTCCATGGAAGGGGATTATCCGGTTTGGGAAGCGTGGGAAACTTAGTCCTCGTTTCCTTTGACCTTCGTCATTTTGGAGAAAGTTGGGTTGCAAGCCTATCGGTTGGATTTACCACCGGAAATGGATGGAATACATCCTACGTTCCACGTGTGTTACCTTCGAAAGTGTCTAGCCGAGGAGGAAAGCGTGATCCCTTTGTCGGAAATTCGGGTGGATAACGGGAATCGTTGTGTTGAGGAACCGGAGGCGATCTTAGAATCGAAAGTGAAGAAGCTACGTCGTAAGGACGTGGTTATGGTTAAAGTTCAATGGAAGCACCATCGGGGTGCTAACGTCACTTGGGAGTCCGAATATGATATGAAGAAGCGATACCCTCACTTGTTTAACTTAGGATGAGATTTCGGGGACGAAATCCCAATTAGGTGGGGATGATTGTAACACCCGGAAATTCATAAGGTAAGTAATTGTTCCCTTAATATGTTAATTGTGTTTATTTGGGAATATGAGCCTTTATATGCATAGGATCATTATTATAATGCTATGATGTTATCTGGTTAGTATAATCTTTATAAGTGTTTAGACCTCGCACTCGTTATCGTTTTTGGCTAAGTTTTCGGGCTGATCTGGGTGTGGCGCGAGAGTGCCACGTGATAATGACATTGTCACTATCGCCAGTCACTCTCGTGGAAGATGTACCGAGAGTGGGGAGGGGTTTCGCGATAGTGACAGTTGTCACTATCGCCGACCACACTCGCGTGGTTTGTACCGTGGGTGTCTATGTGTTCGCGATTGTGACTCGCGATAGTGCCCTTGGCACTATCGTCGTCGTGCAGTTTGAGTTAAATGAGACCTTGGCCGAATTTAATTCATTTCACCCACTTATCACTTCTTCTTTGGCGATTTTAGGGTTCTCCAAATCAGTTTCTTTCCTCACCAAAACCCTAACCCTCATAAGTATTTCATCTTTTGGTGGTTGGATCTTGATTACTAGCATTTATTATCATCCAAGGAAGGTTTCTAGGGTTTTTTCAAGGCAACTTCTCATCTCCAAGTTCATCCTCCAACTTCTAGGGTTTTCATCTTTTCTAGGTTTTGGTTTTCATCTTTTCTAGGTTTTGGTTCAAAACCTAGATAGTGAGTTTACTAAACCTTTGTTAAAACTAGATACACATCATAATCTTCTATTTGTTATTATTTATCTCTATATGTCCAAGTACTTGGGATTTCCTTATGATGATATGTTGGAAATGTGGTTATATGTGGAATGCCATGATTTACTCTAAATGCACAAGTATTTGGGGCTTCTCTCTTGGATACATAATATATGTATTTTGATTAGATAAATATATACATGTCTTGGTATTAAGATGGTTTCTAGTTGGAATACCTTTTTGGTAATATATGTATATGCATGATGAGCATGATTGTCATTTGGGTCTCTTATTGGACTTCATATGATTAGGATGGTGATATTGTACCCATGGTTGGTATTGAAATATATTGGGTTGAAATACACCTCATAGACCTCCTATATGTTTTATGTTGGATGAACCAAGTCAGTAGACACTAGGAGGATGTAGTCTTGGGTGTCACCGTTTGGGTATGTGCCTAGACCTCTGCCATTCGGGGTAATGCCATGGTTGTAGTCCTCGGGTTTGCCGGGCCTTTGGGATGTCACACTTAGTAGTTGACATCAAGGTACATTGTCTCTTTGGGTGGAACTTGATTGGTGTTGTGGGTATCCCCCGTTGACTCCACATATGTTGAAAATTGGTTAACTGCTGATAAGAATTGTAAATGCTCTAATATGTTATTTCTTGTTCAACTCACTAGGATTTTTGGCCTAACACTTGTTTGGTGTCGATGTGTATCTCATATTCTAGCGGTGCCGGTTCTAAGCTGACATAGTTGCTTGGGTGAGAGCTTGGGGAAAATTGCTTTTGGCCATACTGTCGGTAGAAGAGTATTTGGGTTTATAAATGACACCCCTTTTGCAATCTATTTTCTAGTTATAGAAATTAGATTAGTTGGTTGTTATTTATTGTTCGTTAAATTACGACTGTAATTAAACATGTTTGCGTATTTCCCCACTTTTGGGAGGCTCTTGCTATAACAATTTTATATAACTCATGTCCGTTTTTCGGATTTTTGTTATCCCTATTTTTAGGGTGTTACATAGATAGATCATTATTGACTAGTAACAATAAAATTATGCAAACCACAAGGGTTGTGGTGTGGTGGTAAAGGCTTGGCGGGTTCGAGCCCCACTCGTAGCACTTGTGGCCACTAAGGATAAACTCAAGGCTGCACGGTTTAGCAGTTGGGCCAAAGACTCTAATTGCCAGGGATTAGTCTGGGCCATAGGCCCATGATACCCTTTCCAAAAAAAAAAACAATAAAATTATGCATGAATATGAATTATCATTTCATATAAAATAATTATAAAAATATCTAGTTTTCAATAATAAATAGTTATCCAAATATAAGATATGAAGTGTTGGAAGACAAACAATTAACAGATTGCACGAAAGAAATACAAACATCTTAAAATTAAGAGTAAAAGAAATTTATATATACATAAATGGAAGATGATGAAGTATTAACAAGACACACTAAATTTATTTATTTTAAAATAGTGAAATATAGTTTGTTATAATTTTCCCATGTTCAGGGACGACCTATCGATTTTCTTGATACGCTTGTTAAAGTTACGATTACCTTATATAAAACTATGATCAACAGATCATCACAATCAGAGGAGACCTATTGATTTTCTTGATACACTTGTTCAACATTTAATCAATTGCATTATAACACTACAAGCTAGATGAAGACAACATTAAGCTAAATATGTAGACAATAATCAAAGCAAAAGGTCAAATTTTGAATACAAATGGTGGTTCCAAATTTGAATACAAAGAGAATTCATCACTTGCTTTGTTAAAATGTGTAAATGGTTGTTCTAAAACAAAATCATCAAGCATGACAACTAATACCATGCCAAAAATATAAAATTTCTTTTATTGAATATTAGACATTACACCAACATAAACTGAAGTGTAGTATCTTCCCATTATTACACACACATATTTGAAATTTCTTAGAAGTTAAATACCTTATTAAACTTGAAGAGCATCGAGTGTGAATGAACCCCCTCCAATGTTACTAGAATTTATGTCACGAGTTCTTTCAATTGAGAACCATTGGTGCTCACTTTTCTAAACCTACTTTATAGGTTAATAAAATGATGATAAACTACAAGTTAAGATTATACTCATAACAAAACTACAAACCAATGGAAAAACCAATATCAAACACAACAATAAGTCATAAAACCATGCCAAAGAAAACCAAAAACAGACAAACACCCATACTTATAACTCCAAAGGTATGGTGCTAGTATGTACAAATGGTTAAGAACTGTAAAATGTCTCTCTCAAAGGTGTTCTAATATGTATTAACTGCCAAAAAAAACATTTAGCATTTAAGGCATCAAACCATTTACCTGCAATGTCTAAAACACTTGTTGAAGAGATCATTTGAAGATTATGAATCCAACTACGAAGGAAATAAAATTAAATGGTCAGTTTGTCGGGCTAAATAAAGAATAATTGAATCGAATGAGTTTGCAAATTGCAAATGATAGAGGCAACTCCACAGTAAAATAGGTAGTTAGAGATGAAGAAAGCATCGACAACAATACAAACAGATTGTCCTCTACAATTCCAATGACCAATAGAATTAAAATCATAAACAAGAAAAGGATTACGAAAGATATTTCCAAGTTCCTTTGAGATTGATCCAAATTGGCGAGAAGAAAACTGCATAGAACAACAACAACATATATTAGGAAAAAGAACACTACAGGTCTATGAACTACAATGTAATAAATAAGAACTCTTGAAGCTTATTGAAACGCCACTTCAAGTAGCATTTCAATAAACTAGTTTTTACCCATATAAAAAGGACTTTTACGATAATCTCAAAAAATTAGTTAGTTTATGATTGTCAAACATGACTTATTAGAAACATCAACAAATATAACACACCAATTCAAAGCTTACCCTTGTGAGCTGAATGAATAAGTTAGTGTCCAAACGATTAAGGGGCTCTTTGTTTATCTCTTAATGGTTTCGTTAAAAGACAACATCTATATCGCTATAGGTGAATCTTGTTTGACAAAAAAATTCTGCCCCTTAATGGATCTAAAACCCTCTGAATGATTTTGTATCTTGGGTCTCCCTTAACAATTTAACGTCCTGATTTTATTATGAACAATTACCAAACAACCATATTTCATTTTGCACTATATCATAAGAGTCACTTAATCATTCTGCACCAAACCATTTAATAACTGGTAAACAACCCCTAAATAATAAATAAACAACTATGTATGACTTACTGAATAAGCTATATATACCATACAACCAATCAAGCTAATTCCAAACAACCCCTAAGGCATGCATTTGGCACCGAAGCAATGTACCGTAAAAGTACAAAATTGTTTCTCAAATTTCGTTAGTTCTTTTTGTAACCATGACTATATTAGGTCAATTTGAATATATCCCAACTAATTTCATGAGACAATTGCACGATTTTATTAAAAATAAGCAGCGAAAGCTAATTGCCCACAAGTTACAACCGATATATATCAATACACATAATTTATACCTAAAACGTAAGTTAACAAACAAACAAACAATTGCAGTGGAAAAAGTGAATTAGGCACAAGTCACCGATGCTACATCGGCGACGACATCACCACCCTCCACATCAACCTTCCGAGCATAACAACCAAACCCATCCTTGTAATCGTAGATCTGATGATTATCTGCTGAACCCGATAGAACAGCATTACCTTTTACCACAATCGAACCCGTACAATTTTGACTCTGATTCAAAACCCTAGAATCATCGACGCCGTAAAACTTCTCGCTCCGCCCTTGCACCACCATCGTCTTCATCACAGAAGTATCTGCATCAGATCCGGGACCTGTCTCGATGTTGAACTTCAGAGGATACGTGATTCTTACTTGTAAGCTTTGAATCAACTTACCATTTTCATCCGTGATCCTTATTTTGCTTCTCCTTTTGATCCGCTGGTTGAGTTCTTTCCTAGTTCCCTGATCTTTGAAGTTGAGCTTGCTCTTGAATCTGAATTTATCGGTGTATTCGGATTTTAGATTGCCGAAGCTTGAAGTTACCAACGCTTTAGCTTCGCTTTTCCTTTTTCCTTCTAACCTGAATTCTCCATCGAGCAGTTGAAACTGATTATGACGTCGAATCTCCATGGATGGGACTTTATACTTGAGAATTTCCGCTTTTACATTCGAATGATCCAACCACAGATGTAGATTTGCATCCACAAGCCAAAATGAAATGCCATCAGCAATCTGAAGTCCGATTGAATGAGATTTGTTATCTAAAAGAAGCCCTAAAAATAGAGTTAAATCAATATCGTAAGAAGGAAGATCAAAAGCTCCAATGGATACAACCGGCTCCCAAAACAAAGGATTGATTCCGCCGGTGAATATGACCGGAAAAGGAATCACTGATCCGACCAATTTCCCGTCGATTGTGACCAAAACTTCACGATACGCTCCGTGAGCTCTTCCGGTGGCCAAATCGTTGGCTTCTATATATGAATCTGGAGGATTCATGTACCAAAATTCATCATCTCCATGGAAAGAAACATACAATTCAAGCACAGCTTTGTAAGTTTTCTGAGAAATTTGAACATTTTTTGTTTTAACATCGGATTCATTTTGAATTCTAAACCAAAAACCTTCATCAATATCTCCAGATATCGGGAGAATCAAATCTGCTGGGTTATCATACGGATATAACAAATTCAATACTCGATCAAGCTCAACTTTATCCACATTTTCACGAGTTTGAACAGAAATCAATTTTCTATTCAGCCGCTGAGCTTCTGAATCTCCCGAAACGACAGATAACGGAACCCTAACGTCTTCATCAGAGTAAAAGAGAAAGGAGACATTAACGTGAATAACACCGGTGAACTCGTCATTCACAATGTTTTCGAGCATGACGGAAAGTGTGTGATTGTGGTTGTCCTGACTAGGACTAAGAATCGAAGAATACCTAGTCACATCCTTCCAAACATTCCAGAAGATTCCATCTTCGGTCGGTTGAGGCGTACTCGTCCGCAACAGCTCCACTCCGTCGATCCAGACTCCGGAGATACGGTCGTACTGCTCACCTTTACATTCAGCTCGGAACTCAAGGACGGCAAGGGACCATTGACAGGTCACCGGTGGCGGAATGTAGTCAACGGTGACGGGGGGACTGCCGTAGGTGTTTTCAAAGCTGTAGGTGAGTGCGCTGACGGAGCATGCCGGAGTAATGGCGTCGGTTGGAAGTGGGCGTGTGACTTCAAAGTACTGCTGAGGTTCGTCGTTAAAGGTCTCATTGCCGGAGTTGTGTGTGAATGATTTGAGGAAATGTGGTGGTGATGATGAGGATTGAATTGGGATGGCCAAGAACAGAGGGAAGAGGAGAATGAGGAGATCGGCGATGTTCATGATTATGGAGTATTATTTTTGTTAATAAATGGAAATGGAATTTTTGGGGTTTATAGAAGAGTGTCTGGTATGGAGGAGCCTTAGGAAGCTTCCTAGCGGTTGGGGTATCAAGGACATATGTACCGTTATACGTTTTTGTGGGTAAGAATTTGATTACCGGTAATCCTTATACGAAATCTGTCTTCTGGGCACCAGCATTTTGTGAACCGATTCAGCGGCCAAGACAAGCACAGGGATTGAAGCCTGCATCGCGTGGGATTTGAACCCAAATGTGTTATGTTTAGGGGTGTTAAAAAAAACCGTTGTACCGCTCAAATCGGTTGAACCAAGTTAAACCAGACTGTTTTTGGCGGTTTAAGCGGTCTGGCGGTCCGGTTTGAAAAATTGCCAAACCGGAAGGTCCGGTCAGATATGCAGTCTGGATGTTTTTCTGGGCGGTTTGGACCAAACCGACCGCCAAATATATATGTGTATATATATGCATTTATATCCATTATTCAGCCCAATGTTATCTTAAATATATTTGGTTAGGCCCAATGTTATCTTAAATCTAGCCCAAACATAAAATTTGTTTTGATTTTTGACATTTGAAACTTACTAATCATAACATCCGCTGACTCATTGTGTTCGTCGACTTCAGGCTTCACAGTTCAGTAGTTCAAGCTCGTTCAACTTCTTCTGTTCTTCATAGTTCATGTTCATGTTCAGGCTTCGCATACGACTTCACGACTTCACATACGACTTCATGTCTTCAGGCTTCACATACGACTTCATGTCTTCAGGGCTCAGGCTTCGATCAGTTCGGTGTTCATGCCTTCTTCTGGTTAGTCACTAACTCACTTCTTCTAGTAACTCCCATTTATCGAAGTATTGTGAATCTGTGTATGACTCAAAAACTTTTAGGTCGATTTATTTATATTTGATTGTGAATCTGTGTTATTTGGTAATTTCTATTTGCTAAATGGGTGTTGCTTATTTGATTGTGAATTTGTGTTGGACTCCATAAATGGGTGTTAATTAAGAAATTTCTATTTGTAAATGGGTGTTTGAGATTTGTATGTTTATTTATGTGAAATTGTGAACAACATCCAAATTTGTATGTTTACTTCAAATGGACTCAAACCAACGAAGCTTTAAAATTCAAAATTATATATGTTTTTTTAATTTTGAACTTTAAAGCCTATAAAAGGCCCAAACCGTCTAAACCGGTCGGACCAAACCGCGGTTCCGGTTTGACCGGTGTGGACACTTGAAAATTTTAATAAAACGCTACTTGCGTCGTGGTCTGAGGGGTTAAACCGCCCAAACTGGACCGCAAACACCCGGTCCAAACACCCTGTTATGTTAGGCAAAGTTGTTCTGTCTGTTTCTCAATTGAGCTACATGTCGAATGACATATGGATCATTATATATGTTTAATGGGTTTTTAGATAATCTATATTTATATCTATATCTATACTACTTAATGAAAGAGCTATTATGGTTACTTCTTGAATTTTAAGAGGTATCATTATCAATGCACTATGTACAAGTTTTAAAGCTATGGTCTAACCCTCTCCTCCACGTTTCTCCAAAAGTTCCTAATATCTCTCACCTCACCGGTCTTCCCCATCACGAACATTGGTTACTTCTTTGGCCTGATAAAATACCACCTCCTACTTCTTCTTCTTCTTCTTCTCATCTTTGTTGCGCCCTGCTCCACCGAAACCTCCTTCTTCTTCTCGTCGTTGTTGCCCCTGCTCCTCCGTCGATAGCCCTGTTAAAGCATATCTTGTAAAACCCCTTACTCTCCTTTGGTCTCACGTTATTCCCCCCATTATGGTTTCTCGTCTCAGTGGGATACTAATTATCTACATCAAATTGCCATCGCTTGATTCCGGTGCACTACTTTTCTTCTGCTCTACTCACAATCAATTCGACTTGAAGGAAATCTCGAAGAAACTCCAAAGGAATTTAGGTAAGTATCATTTAAACTTCCACCAATTGACTTATATGTAGCTTCAGTGATATACTGTTTTTAGTCAATTTAGTGAAGAATTGTGTTTAACTGGGTTAGATTATGAATGATTGTGTTTGATCGAGGGAGAATGGTGGCTGAGATGGAAGTAGATTGGATTAGATTTAGAAGACAAGGACGACGCTGTTTCAAAATGCATGTAATTTACCACCAACAAGGCTTTTGACCTTCAATATGTTATCTGTAGACAAAATTCGGATTTTTTTTTTTTGGGGGGGGACTCAACCCTAAATATAGCATATATGACATGAAACAAGATGCAAATTAACAATTACCCATCTTTTTACCTGCTTCTCATCTTTTTGGAGTTGTTCCATTATTGTGAATATGCGTCCTATATGCCTATAAGATTGTCATAACGTCCAACAGCAGCAATTGAACCAACCTGAGTCATGCGTTTAAGCATAACAATACAGAAGAAGTAAATGCTCAACTCGTAGACTTTAATAGAAAAGGTCATTGGCTCAATGGTATCCAAGTTAACGGTAGATCCCAACCTTCTTGGAGGTAAAGGGTTCAAGCCTCACCAAATGTGAGAAGGTTGGGTGAGTTTTGCCATATATAATTATTATGTACTTAAAAAAAAACACATATATAAAGCTCCGAATAAATGCAGAGCAAAAAAAAACCAGACATGCATAGCCCCTTTGAAAACAACATCAAATATGACTCCAGTGTAATAATCAAGGCCTCTTGCCAAATTCAAATTCCAAACCACTTTGTCGACACAAAGAAAACAGAATCATGCATTCTTTTTGGAGAAATTTTGGAATCATGCATTCTTTTTGGAGAAATTTTGGCACAAAGTGCCTGTATTCCAACAGAAGTATTACTCAAAAATCTATTATCATAAGCTTCAGATATATGTTCACATTCTCCTGTTTCCGTTTGGTGATGAATACCACCTCTACCTCCTCATATTCCGAAAGGGTAATATGCTACATTTGATGGCAAAACTTCTCTTCATTTTGAACCTTTCATCCTTTATAAGAAGCCTGTAGCTCTGAAACTACTAACCTGCAGAAACAGATACCAATTGAATGTGTTTTCATGTTGTAGGATGTTTCAACCTCATCATCCAATCAATACATTCCTGCACATTACCAGAAGGGTAAGCAAGCTGCCATTCTATAACTTTTTGCTGCCTTTCACTAACAACTGGACCTCCATTTTTAACCTCTAAAACCTTCATTATGTCCCTCCCACACTTTCTCTAAACTTAGTTTCACGATTTCTTTCTCAACCTTTTTAAACATCCTTACATTACCGACAACACTTTCTACAGAAGACCCTTTGCTTAAAAGAATCGATAGCATCAATGCAGCCCGCCAAAAATCTTTAACGTCCCTAAGAAGCAACCCCAACAAGATTCTTAATTTCAAAGAAACAGGAACATCGATCATATCTGATTTCCAATCAACTTCTGGTTGCATACCTTCATTAGACACCACGAAGGGAATCAAAGATGAGAATTTCTCAACTGCATTATGCAACCTGAGGACATTATCAGCATCACTACCTTTGAGCGTAAGGGAGTTTCTGAAAATGTAGTTCACGGATGATACTATTCTCTTTTTGTTATCTCCATAAATGGTTTTTCTAAGTGGAAGGAACAATGCTGCATGCAAACACAATCTCCTTTGTTCATCACTGAAGGTACAACATTCTAATAGCATGCATAATTCTCCATGCTCCATCCATATAACTAACACAAATTCTATCAAGTTCTTCTGAGATTGGAGGTTCAAATTTTGGAGGCAGTGTGAAGATGATCCAGAATAACCCCAAGTTGGATGTTGGTTCCTAGACCATAAGATCTATCTCATGACCAATTCGTTCTCGGCTGATTTTATCAGCAATCGCGGATTTCACATCATTATCAGCAGCTGCAACTTTTAATTCTTCCACCATCTCGAATTCAAACCTGGCACAAAAACGGATTGCTCTAAGAACTCTCAAAGGATCATCCAAAAACATTTCTTTTGGAGGCAACGGAGTCACGATTTTTCCAGATTTTAGATCATCAAGTCCTTTCCCTGTGAAATCTTCATCTGAGCATGTATTAATGTTATAGAACAAGCTATTAATGGTCAAATCCCTTCTATATGCATTATGTTCTGCAGAACCGAATTCAATGGTTGGAATTCTGCTGTTTTCATTCAGATCTCAAAGTTCACAAAATCAATCCATACATCAAAAAGGCGCATCCTCGCTGTTTGTCCAACGCTTGGAATAGCTTCTCCAAGTCGTTCTGCTTGATCGGATGCATCATTTTTTAGAAATTCACTTCCTTCTTTTTTTTAATTTACACAATTATACTATTGGTCCCCCCTGTCCATGCTCATCAAGAGAGGAAGTCGAAACATTTTTCAAAAGTGCACCTTTAACCGTTGATTTTTTCAAATATTCCAGAGCACCTCTCAAACTTTAGCGGATGCACCTTTTATATCAAAAAAAAGTTTCTCCTTACGAAATCAGATTGAACGGATGTTTGAAACCCCGCTACCATCCATATAGGTCCACGTGGTCTGGGATACCCTCTCCAAAAGAAAAAAAAATCCATATAGGTCCACCCCTATCCTAGGAGGTGATGTCCCCTACAGGATCCTTTTGGATACTCGCATTTTGTTCTTGTTTGGTTAATACATTAACTTTAAAAAGAAAACAACATTATTAGTCAACAAAACATCCATCTATATTATATTATAAAACACGGATAAAAAACTTTTAAGTATAAATTATTAGGCACAAGGTACCATCATTTTATGCAAGATTTTAAAAATCTCTTAATTTACAATTATCAAAGCATAAGATACATATTACTACTGCTGGCTTCTAACACCCACCAATTTAGTATGTGCAGGGCCTTCCTTTATGCAGACATTTCCGTGCATTAATATTAATTAATATATTATATTACTATAATTTTGTTTTAATTATATTATTAAATATGTAATTTGTTATTTTTTCTAGCCGTCATTATAATATATAAGATAATCATTGAATTTTAACAAAATACTTATTTTTTTTATATAAAAAACATTATATTATTAAGCCTAAATTAAACAAATTTATAAAAAAAACATTATCACTTTCTCAAAACCATCCAAAATCGTACTGTAAATCGACAAAAAAATAAAATGAAACATTAAAATCATGATGTATCTCGCTGCATTGCGCGAGTACGCTTCTAGTATATATAAAATCAAAACTACACATTATATGGCACACACTGTACTTTTTTCACTTGCCTTTGGAAATTACCATATTATAAAATGTTTGTTATAAATTACCATGTTTTAGAAAATCTTAATAAAATTAATATTTTATAAAAAGTTTGTTTGAAACTTGTTTAAAGATTGTCGTTATATATATATATATATATATATTGGAAGGATATTTTGTAACTCTTGAAAAGGTTGCAACCCTTGCAACCCACATCTTAACCGTCGGATTTATGATCGACGGTTATTTTATTTTTATTTTTATTTTTTTTTAATTAAAAATATTGGGCCCCATATCTGTTGTAACCGTCGATCATGAATCCGACGGTTAAGATGTGGGTTGCAAGAGTTGCAAAATATCCTACTCATATATATATATATATATATATATATATATATATATATATATAGGGGCAGGTTCAGACGAGAAGGTAGTCAATTTGCGAGAAGACAAGAATGAATATGAGCCACATAATCTATTAATTAAAAAATACTATAAATAAAAAATAAAAATAATTTTAGTAATTAAGATAATTATCATTTAAAAATTAGGATAATTACAATTTTGAATTGGATAAACCCTTAAAAATCTAATTATATCTTTTAAATTTATTTATTTTTAATAAATTCATAATTTTTTTATCAAATTTTATATTTTTTATTCTAGATACATTTTTGATAAAAAAAATCATAATTTTCGTAAAATATCACATGTGCTATCCACAATGATTTCATTATATTTTTCGCAATTTTTTCTCTATTTTTTATTCACATGCGATTAACTACATTTCACATATAATCAACTATGTGAATTTTTGTACATATCATATATGATAATATACGTCTGAATGCAAACAATGCATAATCACATGTGATAACATTTTTACATCACCAAAAGATCAATAAATCGCATAATCATATATGATTAAGGGGCTGTTTACCAAAATTTTCTATTAAGTCCTGAATGGATAAATTTGTCTGTCTAGATAAATTTGTATGTTTGGATAAAAATCTATTATTGTTTACTTTTTTTACTGAATCAACCGTCTGAATGATGGAAATGACCGTTTTACCCATCATTTTATCAGATAAACTTCAACGAAATGGGAATCCATAAGGAAAAAATATGAACTTGTGGAGTCAATGAACAATCTGAACAAAAAATAAATTTGTGAACGGAGAACAGAAATGGAAATGTGAAGCAGCTTCAGGAAAAATCGAAATTTGGAAATTCAAAACGAAATTGAAATCAATCGATCTAGAACTTCTAAAACGAAAATGAAATCAAATCTGATACTTCAAAAACGAAATCGAAATCAAACAGGTCTTGAACTTCAAAAAACGAAATTGAAATCAAACTGGAGGCGTGTTTGAAACCTGGAAATCGAAATCAAAAAACGAAACCTGGAAATCGTACGACACCTGGAAATCGAAATCAAAATCAACAAACGAAACCTAGAAATCGAAATCAAAATCAACAAACGAAACCTAGAAATCGAACGACACCTGGAAATCGAAATCGAAATCAAAAAACGAAACTTGGATATCGAAATCTGGAAATCAAACGACACCTGGAAGTCGAAATCGAAATCAAAAAACGAAACCTGGAAATCGAAATCGAACTACACCTAGAAATCTGGAAATCGAACAAAACCTGGAGATCGAAATCAAAAAATGAAACCTGGAAATCGAACTTCATATGAGATCGAACTTGAAATGCAATATGGCACTTCACATTGAAAACGAAATCGAAAGAAGGAGGCTTGGAGGCGTGTTTGAAAATTGAAATCTAGGGTTTGAACCTGGAACTCTGGAAGAGGCGTGATATATTTTTTATTTTTCTTTTTTTTTTCTTTGTAGGTTTAAAAAAACAAAGGGTAGGGATGTCTTTGTTTTGGCTGAATGGGGACAACACAACAAATTCAACTGTGCGATTAAGTCACTTGCTGTGCGAATAAGCCACAAGTAAACAACCTAAAAGTGTTGTGCGAATAAGCCGGATAGACCATTAAGCCCTATTAAGTCACAAGTAAACACCCCCTAACTAAAATATCTACAAATATCACATGTGATAATATGATATGTGATTAACTCCATTTAACATATAATCTATTATGTGATTTTTGTACATATCACATATGATAATATATGCATGCATGTAAGTGATGCACAATCTCATGTAATACTATTTACATCACCAAAATATCAATAAATATAAATACATGTAATCATATATGATTAATTAGAATATCTATAATTATCACATGTGATAATATGATATGTGATAAGTACAAAAAAATCATATAATGGATCATATGTTATATGTAATAGATCATATGTTAAACGAATCTAATCACATGTTATTCAAAATGTAAACGTAGATAAAAAAAATGGTAAAAAAATAATGAATTAATTGTAAATATCACATTTGATATCGATGAAACTTGTGATATCAAAAGTGTATCTAAAAAAAATGATAAAAAACTTGATAAAATAATTAAAAATAAATTAAAAATAAAAATAAATAAATCTCAAAGATATTATGAGATTTTCTAAGGATTTATCCAATTTGAAATAATAATTATCCTAATTTTTTAAATTATTTTCTATTTTCTATTTATGATATTTTTAATTATTAAAATATGTGGCTCATATTCCTTCACGCTTTCTCGTAAATTAATTTACTTCTCGCATGATCCTCCCCCCTCTCTCTCTCTATATCTATATCTATATCTATCTATCTATCTATCTATCTATCTATCTATCTATCTATCTATCTATCTATATATATATATATATATATATATAAGGGTTGTTTTATTTGCAACACTTAAAAATGTTGCAAACCTTGCAACCCACATCTTAATCGTCGGATTCATGATCGACGGTTATAATAGATATGAGGCCCAATATTTTTAATTAAAAAAACAGAAAAATAAAAATAAAATAACCGTTGATTATGAATCCAACGGTTAAGATGTGGGTTGCAAGGGTTGCAACTTTTTTCAGGGTTGTAAAAAATTTCCTTCTACTATATATATATATATAGGCCAAAGTTAATTTGCAACTCATGCAACACACATCTTAACCGTTGGATCAATGATAAGCGGTTATTTTATTTTTATTTTTTTGTTTTCTTAATTGAAAATATTGGGTCCATATCTATTGTAACCGTCGATTATGAATCTAACGGTTAAGATATGGGTTGCATGGATTGTAAGATTTACATCCACCGTATTCCTTTATATTTTCAACGACCCAAATTAATGACTAGTATTGGTCTTTCTACTTATTTATTAAAAAAAAAAAAAATGCTCATAATTTGTCCTCCTGGTTGGTTCAATAATGAAATGATATTCTCTCCCATTTATTGACTCTTAACTCACGTATATTTAAACCGAGTCAAATTCATTAATTACAAAAATTAACAGCGTTCAAACCTTGTGCTCTCACTAGTGTCTAATCCAAAACCTACAGCAACTAAGGATCCATTTATTAGCAACTAATAAATTTAATTGTTTAATGCTCGTTTAATGACACAGAAAGTGAATTTCTTGGTAAGCTTATGTTTATGTAGAAGCCAGAAAGTCAAGTATTTTTTCAAAACCTGTCTATCCAATTAAAAAACACGCTTTTTCCATCTAAGAAAAAATTCTCTTAAACAAAAACATTCTCAATCCATACACACAGATTAATTCATATAGATAGCTTTATCCATATATGATTTAATGAAAACCAACTAAACACATTTGACACCAAGACAATCTTTATCTTTATATATATAAAAGGAAAACCAAGAGTGATGATGTGGCACAATGAGAAGCCTTCTTTGGTATTTATCTAATTTTCTAGAATTTTGATGTATTTTTAAATAATAGTCATATATTAAATGTCTATCATTAATTATTAAAACTTTTCATTTTTCATTTTAAGATATATAAAAATCATTAAAAAAAACTTTATATTTATGTAACTTTCACATTGAAATTTTAAAAGCCAATTAATATATGTATTGAACTTTAAAATTTTCATGAAATATAAAAAATCAATATTTTGTATATATATATACATATTACAATAAATAATTTTATAATGAATTTATTTATTTATTTATTTTTATTTTTTTAGTAAACTAACAATGATAATAAATAAAGTTTTTATTAAATAAGTCTATTTTCTTTCTTAGTAAAATAACAATGTTTACAAACTAAAACTTTTATTAAATGAGTCTATTGTTTTATTTATTTAATTTTTTGTTTCTTGATAAGTTAACAAATGTTTATAAATGAATAAAATCTTTATCTATATCTATATCTATATCTATATCTATATCTATCTCTCTCTCTCTCTCTATATATATATATATATATTAATTAAAGGTGAAACCACCATGTATGGGGTGTATCTCCTCAAGCTTGGAACATCATTTATCATTTTTTTCCTTTACTCAACTTTTCTCCCACAATATCTATTTTTAATTTTCTTTTTCAATTTTATAATTTTGCAAACAACAATTAATTGTTAGGCATAACTCCAAACTTTTCAATTGCCCTTTTTTAACTCATTGTTTATTGCAATTTATTTTCTTTCCCCACCTCTTCATCTATCCATGTCTTTATATCTCAATTTCTTCCTCTTCATTAGTTTTGTCATGAACGGTAATTACAATATATTTGTTCCTACACACAAATACAAACTGTTTGCATAAATGTTCGAGTGATTTTTTGAGTTTGAACTAACATCTTTGTCTATCCCTAAAAGAAAGATAAAGATCCAAAGATCCTCCTCTATGTTTGCCGCAACCGCGTTCATGCGATGAAACTTCTTCATCTCTACTATGATATCATGCAACGATCTATACAAATCGTAATGTTTTGTCTTAATTTTTTTATTTTTTGTAACTTAAAATAAATTTCTTTCTAACCCAACATGGGTTTTATTAGGATTTTAAAAACATTCACGACATGGTCGTTAAAGTATTGCCAAAAAAATTAATATTAATTTTTATTATAAAATTGCTCCAAGTTTGTATTAAGAGTTTGTGTCTGGTTTTTTTTTTCTATAGTTGAAGATTTGAAAGTACATTGCTTGCCTACAATATTGCAACTTTGTTTATTTAAAAAGTAGTTTGGTGTTGTACAAATATATGTTTACGTGTTTGTATTATATGCATATATGTTATATAGGCCTATGATCAAGTTGAATTCATACTTGAGAGCAAGTTTCATGTTGCAGTGAAATGATCTTGTCACTACATGCTACAACTCCAACAACATTTATAAGAACAAAGGTATTATCTATTCTAGAATTCTTATATTTTTTTAGATTTCACAAAGTGGGTTGTTTGTTCTTATGATGAATCATGAATTGAGGTCTGTTCCATTTTATGAACTTCGAAAAGTTTTTTGATCAATGAATCGAGATTTGTTATTTTTGATCAACGATGAGTTGAATGTTTTTGTTTTGTTTGTTTGTTAGGATTAATAACTGAAAATTTTGCATATTAAAGGCTTTGATGATCAAGTATTGACGTCAACCGATGATATAGTGCATCAAAAGCTCCCCAACATCCAGAAATTGCAAATGTATTTTTTATTATCCAGTTGTTTTTCATCTTAGGATTTAACTAAATTTTAATAGAAGGGTTCTTTCATTCCTCTCTTGGGATTTAATTACTTCAGTTTAAATCTCAATAAAGCTTACAATATTATATTTACTGTTAAGTTTATGTTTCTGTGTTGTTGTCATTTGTCTTATGTTTTGGTGCATCTATTTGTTTTTTTATCTTATACAATTGTCTCTTTTTGTTTTCATCCTTCTAAACATGGGTGCAAGGCAACAAGGAAGTATGAGTGAATGTGCAAGTATTGATGTTGGTTTAATTGTACTTCTATATATGCTGCATTAATATATTTTGCTGCTAAATTATGGTTTCTTTTGTTTACTTTTGTTGAAAGATTTAATTTTGTGATAATTGATTTTATGCGTTATGATTACGAGATTTGTACTTTTGGATGGTTGAGTTAAAAATTTAATAAAGACGAAGTCTGTTTGAGAGTGGGCTAAGAATTTTAATGCGAAGTGGGTTTGTTCTAAAAAAAATCTAGCGAAAATTGGCATAGTGGACATAGGATATTAGTAATTACTATGAGGGAATGACAAACAATTTGCGTTAATACATTTTTAAATTTTAAAATTGTTCGGCCCAATTGGTGATATAGAGGCCAGTTAATAGAAATTCACGATTTAGTTTTTTTTTAAATAAAAAAAATCTTAGGGAGTATGTTCTTTTATCACAGAAAAATCTCCCATCGGAATATTATTTTGTTTAATAAAAAAATAAAAGAATATATAAAATACAATTTGTTATTAAGACAAATCAATATTATGAATGAAAAATATTTTGTATTTATTTATAATCTTTCAACCAACAAAGTTGATATCATAATGACTATTAAATTGATGATCAAGTCTATCCATGAATAAGAGATGTTAGTAGTTTGAACCAAAAAAAACCAAATAAATTTTATAAAATTAAAAATCTAATCAGTAAAAATAAATGATATCTAAAACATTTTCAGTTCATTTCTTATTTTATTTATATTGTATTTTATTGGTTAACTAACAAATTACGTTTCTTATATTATACTTTAACATATTTCTTCTTAAGAACAACAAAATTGTTACCGCGCAACGAGCGGTCCACATACTAGTATACTCTAAAAGTAGACTCGGTTGTTTTTCAAATTTCATTATTTTTCTTGTATGTGTAAATATACAGATCAACTCGTATGTACCCGACTAATTTCACAAAACTTGCGCTTCATATTTCCCGTCACTTTTTCAGCCGCTAGAAAACGAAATTGTTCATGACAAACCGAATTCAACGAACAAAACAATCTTGGGAATGGGAAGAACCATCAAGGATGGAAAGAGGAGTCATCTTTGTGCTTGAGAGATTCTCCAGCAAGGGCCTTCTTCATAAAGGGTAGAGCTGAATCATAAAGCTTACCCTTGTGAGCTGAGCGAATAGGTTAGTGTCTAAATGATCAAGTCATAAACAAATAGCTATGTATAGCTTACCGAATAAGCTATACATACCATTAAGTCCATCAAGCCAATTCCAAACAACCCCTAAGGCATACGTTTGGCACCGAGGCAATGTATGTAAAAGTACAAAGTTGTTTCTCAAATTTTGTTATCTTTTTTGTAACGTTGAGCATATAGGTCAATTTGAATATATCCGACTAATTTCATGAGACAATTGCACGATTTTATTAAAAATAAGCAGCAAAAGCAAAATTGCCCACAAGTTGCAACCGATATATACAGTAGACATACCCATAATTTATATCTAAAACACAAGTTAACAAACAAACAACAAACGATTGGAGTGGAAAGCGTAAACGGACAGAATTAGGCACAAACCGCCGATGCTACATCGGCGACGACATCACCACCAATCACATCAACCTTTCGAGAATAACAACCAAACCGATCCTTGTAATCGTAGCTCTGATGATTATCTGCTGAACCCGATAGAACAGCATTACCTTTTACCACCATCGAACCCGTACAATTTTGACTCTGATTCAAAACCCTAGAATCATTGACGCCGTTGAACTTCTCGTTCCGCTCTTGCACCACCGTCGTGTTCATCACAGAAGTATCTGCATCAGATCCGGGACCTGTCTCGATGTTGATCTTCAGAGGATATGTGATTTCTACTTGTAAGCTTTGAATCAACTTATCATTTTCATCCGTGATCCTTATTTTGCTCTTCCTTTTGATCCGCTGATTAAGTTGTTTCCTAGTTCCCTGATCTTTGAACTTGAGCTTGCTCTTGAATTTGAGTTTATCGGTGTACTCGGATTTTATATTGCCGAAGCTTGATGTTACCGATCCTTTAGCTACGCTTTCCCTTTCTCCTTCTAACTCGAATTCTCCATCGAGCTGTTGAAACTGATTATGACGGTGAACCTCCATGGATGGGACTTTATGCTTGAGAGTTTCCGCTTTTACATTCGAATGATCCAACCACAGATGTAGATTTGCATCCACGAGCCAAAATGAAATGCCATCAGCAACCTGAAGTCCGATTGAATGAGATTTGTTATCTGAAAGAAGCCCTAAAAATGGAGTTAGATCGATATCGTAAGAAGGAAGATCAAAAGCTCCAATGGACACAACCGGCTCCCAAAACAAAGGATTGATTCCGCCGGTGAATATCACCGGAAAAGGAATCACTGATCCGACCAATTTCCGGTCGATTGTGACCAGAACTTCACGATATGCCCCGTGAGCTCTTCCGGTGGCCAAATGGTTGGCTTCTATATATGAATCTGAAGGATTCATGTACCAAAATTCATCATCTCCATGGAAAGAAACATACAATTCAAGCACAGCTTTGTAAGTTTTCTGAGAAATTTGAACATTTTTCGTTTCAACATCGGATTCATTTTGAATTCTAAACCAAAAACCTTCATCAAGATCTCCAGATATCGGGAGAATCAAATCTGCTGGCTTATCATACGAATATAACAAATTCAATACTCGATCAAGCTCAATTTTATCCACATTTTCATGAGTTTGAACAGAAATCAATTTTCGATTCAGCCGCTGAGCTTCTGAATCTCCCGAAACGACAGATAACGGAACCCTAACGTCATCATCAGAGTAAAAGAGAAAGGAGACATTAACGTGAATAACACCGGTGAACTCGTCGTTCACAATGTTTTCGAGCATGACGGAAAGTGTGTGATCGTCGTCGTCCTGACTAGGACTAAGAATCGAAGAATACCTAGTCACATCCTTCCGAACATTCCAGAAGATTCCATCTTCGGTCGGTTGAGGCGTACTCGTCCGCAACAGCTCTACTCCGTCGATCCAGACTCCGGCGATACGGTCGTACTGCTCACCTTTACATTCGGCTCGGAACTCAAGGACGGCAAGGGACCATTGACAGGTCACCGGCGGCGGAATGTAGTCAACGGTGACGGGGGGACTGCCGTAGGTGTTTCCAAAGCTGTAGGTGAGTGCGCTGACGGAGCATGCCGGAGTAATGGCGTCGGTGGGAAGTGGGCGTTTGACTTCAAAGTACTGCTGAGGTGCGTCGTTAATGGTCTCATTGCCGGAGTTTTGTGTGAATGATTTGAGGAAATGGGGTGGTGATGATGAGGATTGAATTGGGACGGCGAAGAACAGAGGGAGGAGAAGAATGAGGATATTGGCGATGTTCATGATTACAGTATTATTTTTGTAAATAAAAGGAAATGGAATTTTTGGGGTTTTATAGAAGTGTGTTGGTACGGAGTTCCGCATTTGGTTTTTTAAGAGGTGAAGTCTTATTTCAGTTTTTGATTAAGAGTAAACTTAATTTTGGTCCCCATGGTTTACTGAAATATTTGAAAGTGGGACCTAAACTATGATAACTCTAGAAATCGTCCTCGTGGTTCTCATTTTACTTTAAAAGTGGTCCTCTCTTATTAACTCCGTTAATTTTCTCTGTTAATGATATGGGTATTTTTGTCTTTTTAGTTATTTCTTTAATTCTCTTTAAAAAGTTAAATATATAATATTATATATAGATGTATATATTTAAAAAATTAAATATATAGTATTATTTCTTTAATTCTCTTCCTCTCCATCCCATATTTCTCAGCTTTTTCAAGATTCCTCTCCTCTGCACCAAAACCCACCTCACCTCCGCCTCCATCCTCCCTCCCAACCACCGCTCTTTCACCTCCTCTTTCTCCCCCCCTTCGCATCAAAACCCTTCGCCCTCGCCTTCCCTTACAACCACCCCATCAAATACTCCACTGCCCCCAAAATAACCGTCACCATCTCTGTCGGAGACAAGCTCCCCGACGCCAACTTATCCTACTTCGACTCTGACGGCGAGCTCTAAATCTATAATATCCGGATCCAAAATTTAATTAATTTTGGAGTCGGGTGAAAAGTTGATATTTACCCAAAGTTCAAGGGGGTCAAATGTAACTTGAGTTATATATATATATATATAGGGAAAGGTTCATTTGAGAAACACTAAATATATGAGAAATAGAGAAGTGATCTTAAACCATTAATTCGGTCAAGATCGGCGGCTTTGACCGAGAATTAGGGGATAATTGCTCTCATGGTCCACTCACGTGTTCTTCACATTGTTTATTATTCGAAGGGTATTTTTGTAAATTATCCAAACGCATTCATATATGAACGCAGATATGAATATCACTTTTTTTTTCTTTTTTTTAGCCGTGTGTTCATGTATGAATGCATTCAAAAAACAGAAGTTCATATATGAATGTTAGTAGAATGTCACTATTTTTTTTGTACGTATTCATATATGAACGCATGCATTCATATATGAAGGCATGCAAAAAACAGACGTTCATATATGAATGTCACTCTTTTTTTTGCATGCATTCATATATGAACGCATGCATTCATATATGAAGGCATGCAGTCAGTGTTTATGTAAAAATTATGAACATTCATATATGAAGGCATGCAAAAAACAAGCGTTCATATATGAATGTCACTCTTTTTTTTTTGCATGCATTCATATATGAACGCATGCATTCATATATGAAGGCATGCAGTCAGTGTTTATTTAAAATTACGAACATTCATATATGAACGCATGCATTCATATATGACTGCATGCCTTCATATATATGAACACGCGCATTCATATATGAACGCATGCATTCATATATGACTGCATGCCTTCATATATATGAACACGCGCGTGTTTTTGTCAAAGTTGCGTAAATACCCTTATATTTTTGGAAGAGCCGTAATTTTTGACCAGTCAAAGCCGCAATTTTTGACCAGTCAAAGCCGAAACTTTTGACCAATTAAATCCAATCTTGACCATATGAATGGCTAAGATCACTTCTCTATTTCTCATATATTTACCATTTCTCAAATGAACCAAACACTATATATATATATATATATATATTGGAAGGATATTTTGCAACTCTTGAAAATGTTGCAACCCTTGCAACCCACATCTTAACCGTCGGATTCATGATCGACGGTTATTTTATTTTTATTTTTCTTTTTTTTTAATTAAAAATATTGGGCCCCATATCTGTTGTAACCGTCGATCATGAATCCGACGGTTAAGATGTGGGTTGCAAGGGTTGCAAAATATCTTACCCCTATATATATATATATATATGTTTGACCCAAAGATATTTCTAAAATATCTCATATTGATATTTTAGATCTGGGAGAGAGAGAGAGAGAGAGAGAGAAAGAAGCAGAAAGAAGAAAAGAGGATCGATTGTTTCGTACAAATCAAGGTACGAATCTAGCTTAATGCTTTGATTTGAGTGTTATATGCCGTATATAATCTCGTTATTAAGGTTTTTAATCGTTCAAAATCAAGATTTGGAGGAATCTGGGTTCGGTCGAGTTCTGGTTTTGGATCCGGGCAAGTTCTTGGTGAACAAGACGGTCGGACCGGGCGACCGGGGTTTAATGTCGACCGGTATAATGTCGACCGGACCGGTGTACCGACCGGTGTGCTGACCGAGGTTTGTCGCCAGGCGCAGTCTCGACCGGAGTGGGCAGTGTGTTGTGTTTTGTATTCAATTTAGTAAGTCAGTGAGTTATCTATGTTTTGGCTTACCGATTTATCGGTGTTGTCGTAGGTAGCAATCGTAGAAAGTGGACTTTAAACAGGAAGAAATATGAGGTGAGTCTTTTAAGCTAAATCTGTCTGTATTACGAAAGATATGTGATAAATGTATTTGTTTAAATGTGGAAAATCACGATTTTAATATGACATATTGTTGTTAGGTAATGTTTTCTATATCTCATCATTTACAACATCATTTACAAGAATCAAAATTTATTAAATTGAACCATTGTTCATATGAATTACCTATATACTTGATTTAATATGAGTATTGTTATGAAATGACATGCTTTGGCTTCGAGTCTTAGTGCAATGGATCCATAGGCACAATGTTCCTATGTCCACGTTTTGGGCGTTTGGTTCACGTTTTGGCACGGAATAGGCATCGGGTTGCCATGATAAGTAAGGTGTGGACCTATACGGTCGAGCAGCGTCTCATGGTGCAGTAAGGTGTAATTCCATTATGTGCTTGAGTTCCCTTGTTTTGGAACTCTCAAGAATAAATCCAGAGGGGTTGACTTGATGTTTTGAGCAATAGATCTAGAAGGGTTGAGCTCGTTATGTGATTTGGTGTTATTTGTGCCATGATTAATCACTAATGGTTTATTTGGTTCCTTGACTTAGATCATGGATATACTCACCGCATGACATCGATTGGGTTTAGTACTCCATTTTTATTTGGCTTGTTCTCACTAGGCTTTATCCTAACACTTGCTCTTGGTTGTCATGTTGGCAGGTCATCTTAGCAGTGGGGCACGTCGGGAATGAGGGAACGACCTTGGGTTCGTGAGTGGTCTTTTTGAGGATATCTAGTGACCATCGTACAATGATTTTTTGAAGATACACATTTTGGAAGAATAACGACACCCGACCCTAATCTAGTTATTAAATTGTAGATTAGTAGGTTGTCGTCTTATGCTTCATTTATTGACCATGTTTATGCCTACCCTATACCCCGTTTGGGATGATTTTGTATATTGGGATGGTTATACTTTATTCCGCAAGTTTAGTTTATTGCAGAATTTTCGATTTTTATTTCCGCTAATTTTTAGGGTGTTACAAAATCGCCACCATCTCCGATATCACCAAGTCCAAGAAAGCAATCATGTTCGCTGTCCCAGGTGCCTTCACCCTCGCCTGCTCCCAGAAACACCTCCCTGGATTCGTCGAGAATCCGGCGACCTCAAAGCGAAGGGTGTCGACACAATCGCGTGTATCTCGGTCAACGACGCTTTCGTGATGAAGGCATGGGAGGCCGATTTGAAGATAGAGGATGAGGTGGTGTTGTTGAGCGATGGAAATGGGGATTTCACAGAGGGTGTTGCTTGTGAATTGGATTCGAGTTATAAGCCGATTGGAAGATGGGGTTAGATCAAGGAGGTATGCCATGCTTGTGGAAGATGGGATTGTCATGGTTTTGATATTCTTATTAGAGACGGAGAGGAGCCGACGATGAATGCTTTACCGGAGACTTATGTCCCTATGACACACACATACATATATATCTATATATATAATTACTATTTAAAGAGAATTAAAGAAATAAAAAAGACAAAAATACCCCAATCATTAACGGACAAAATTAACGGAGTTAATGATGGAGGACCACTTTCAGAGGAAAATGAGAACTATGGGGACGATTTCTAGAGTTATCAAAGTTTAGGTCCCACTTTCAAATATTTCAGTAAATCATGGGGACCAAAATTAGAGTTTACTCTTTGATTAATAAAAGGTGGTGGTGAAGTCTGAAATCTGAATAAATAAGTGTTTGTTTTTTGTAACGTTTGGAGGTGTCTTTAGAGAAAGGATAACATATGAAATGAGACGGCGATAAGAGATTTTAAAAAGTTAGGTCATCACTTCTTATTTCAGATGTATTTAAGAGCCATTATTAGGGTCTGAAAACTGGAAAAAAACAAACAGTCTGAATGTTAAAATGCCTGAACGATTCAGACTTAAAATCGATTAAGCGATCTTTTAAAAAAAACAAACAACCCCTTAGTGCCTTAGGAACCTTCCTATCATTTGATTTATCAACAAAGACATATGTACCGTTACATGTTTTTTTGGTGTAAAAGGTTGATTACCAGTAATTCCAACTGATGTATACGAAATATGTCCTCTGGACTGTTGGACATCACATGTCAAGAGGCATTTTGTGAACTGACTCAACGATCAAGATAAGTAGAGGGATTGAAGCCTGCATCCTGTGGGATTTGAACATGGATATGTTATGTTGGGCAAAATCGTTCCGTCTGTTTGTCAACTGAGCTGATGTCTAATAGCATATGTATCGTTATATATATGTTTAATGGGTTTCTGGATAATTTAGTATGATCCATTTTTAGGTTTTATTGAACATTATAAATGTATTTAATTAAACTTGTAAATTTTAGTTAGTGATTCTTTTGACTGAAGTCTCGTAAAAGGTGGTCATTTTTATGATAAGATATAAGTTGAAGTGGTTATTTTAGTAATTAACCCATTAAAGAGCATTTGAAATCGAGAGCCTCTTAGGGGTTTAGGTATTCGCCTATTTAGGTGTGAACAACTTCTTGTCCGAGAGTTTTACCATTTGAGTTAGGGACTTCGAGTCTTTGACCTAATCAATTGAGAGTGAGTAGTGACTAACTGATTGTGTGAAGCGTATATGAAGTAAATTTATTAATTGCATCCCAAGAAAAAGCCTTCTCCAAAACAATAAAAAAAAACCCTTCACGGTGGGAGCAATGGTGGTGGAAGACGAAGGACGGTGGAGCAACGACAGGAGGAGAGGAAAGATGATAAGATCTGGATTTCAGATTGAGATTCAGAGTGAGGAAGAAAATGGATATGGGATATGGATCTACTTGGCGAGGGATGAGGAGCGGTGGTTTAGGGCCACAATGATGGGGTTTCTTAGTGGGGGACGATTTAGGGCATGTATCTCTGTGGGGGACGACGATGGTGAGGTTGAGGAATTTAACACTGTCGGTTGAATTTCAGACCGGAGGTTTCACCGACAAGTGGAAGGAGAAGGCGGTGTTTACCGACAAAAGTTATCACGCTCACTTACCTTGTTGGGTAACATTCTCAGTCATCAAAATGAATTTTGATAAGTATCTTTTACACGTTAACTGCTTATTGGATAAGAGTTTTTCCCCTTACTTACCAGGTAAGATTCTCGATCCTTGTAATGCTTATCAGTAAAGTAAATGACACCCGATAAACGATTATTTGGTAAGAGTTTAGTAAACATTTCATTAGTTAAAATGTTTTAATTAAAAAGAAAGTTGAAGTATTTGCTTAAACTATATTTCTACTCCTTTTGAAGTATTTGCTTACATTGTTGAAAAGATTCGTTTGAAAGAAATGGTACAATATTTTAAAGTCAAAAATAGATTGTCACTTTAATTTGTTGTAGTTTTGACTAATGCCTTTTAAATTACATTTTTTTCACCTAAACAACTTTAATCTTGTTTATATAAAATATACGTATAAAAAATTACGTTTGGCGTCCTAAGTTTTAAGGCTCATGTTTTGCCCCCTAGGGACGGACCTAAAGAAGGACATACGTTGGTAACACGTTGATAAAAAACGTGTTTTTTGTAATTATTTTTTTATCTATATTCATCATATGAAAAAATATTACGGGTTCATCCTTATCTGATACATCACTTATACATTAAATTATTAAAAAAAAATATTTTGAATGTTTCCAAGCAGGGGCGGACCTACCCTTCCCAAGGGGCGGAGTCCCGTGCACCCGCTCAAGTTCGTTTCGTAAGGGCGAATTTTTTTCGATACACCCGCTCAACTACAGGGGGTGCTCCGTGATATATACGTTTTTGAGGGGTGAAATGTGCACAAGTCCCAAAAAAAACAAAATTTACTCTCGAAATCAACCAAAAAATCGAAAAAATCTTTTGAAATCAATAAAAAAAACCCAAAAAATCCCTTGAATCAACACAAAAAACCAAAAAAATCCATCGAATCAACACAAAAGCTTAAAAAATCACTCGAAATCAACCGAAAACATAAAAAGTCCCCCGATAGGGGAATTCAGATAAAAACACATCGACAATAATTTCTTAAGTTTTTTGTTTATACACCCGCTCACCTAAAATTCTGGGTCCGTCACTGTTTCCAAGTGGTGACAACTGACAAGTGTGTAGAGGAGTGGCATGAAGTTTGGTGCGAAGCGGTAACTATGCATTTATGGTTTAAAAATAAAAGAAAAAAAGAAACAGAGTGTTGCTGTTTCATGTTTGTATGGGTTCTGTTGGCATTTGGAGAACATTAAATCAAAAACTTTATTCTTTTTACGAATATCCAAGAAAAACTGATTCATCGCAGAAAATTTAATCCAACCATATCTCATTGTCTCATACCCATTATTATTATAAAGTTTTCGTTTTTGTTTTTGTTTTTATTTTTATTTTTATTTTTATTTTAATTCTTATGATTAAGGTGAAATTTGCATAAAATATATGTAGAGTAAACTACAAATTTGGGTCATGTGGTTTACCAAAAATAACATTTTTTTGTTAATTGTTACTGCAGTTTCAAAATTACATAGTAGTCATTGTGGTTTGCAAAAAGGATCGGATTTGGTCCTCATTCAAACGGCCACTTAAAAATTCCGTTAAATGAAGCATATTTTCGTCTTTTTATCGATCTTTTTGTTTTTTATCCAATCAAAAACCATAGGGACTAGAATTATAAAATTGATTTTTATCGTGTAAAAGACTAAAAAATCGATAAAATGATGAAAATGTCTCTCATTCAACGAATTTTTTTAATGGCTTTTAAAGAAAAAAGATCAAATCCAGACGTTTTTATAAACCATGACGATCATATTATAAACTAAAAGGACGGAAAATGTTATTTCTTACAAACCAGAGGAACCAAATTTATAGTTTACTCATATATGTATCTCCAACAAGATATGAATTATTTATCCAAATAAAAATATGGATTAGGGACTAATTTATATAAATGATCATTGTATGCTTTTGGATGGCGAATTTATGTTTTGACAAATGATTCGATATGGGATCTAGAAAGTAGGGAAGTAAAAATATTTTTTGTTTTTAAAGTCATTTAATTACTGGATTGAATTTTTTTTTATGATATAACTTAAACAGTATATAATGTTGTATTGGTCTTTTTCTTTTGTGATTTTACAAGAAGGTATATGGATCTTGCCATACTAATGAAGTAATGAATCAGTTACAAGATCTAATGGTCCATGATCGACAAGTGATATTTAGCAACTATCATGGATTAGGGTGCTTGAGCTTTTGATTGTGTAATGAAATCCAAGAGAATTAGGGATTTGAATGCTCAAAAGCGTTGAATTAAATGTTTGGACAAAACTGTAAATTTAAAGAATACTGTTTAAAAACTCTGGATTAGTGTAGACGTCCATAGCAAGGACATGCATATGTTCGCATGCACTCTTTTAGAACAAGTTACGATTTTCAACTGTTTGAAGTACTATATGTCATGGAAAAAGTCAATACGAACATCAAAGGAAAACCATGTGTCGAGCGTCATGTTTGACCACTTTTTTTATATTAAATGAAACTTTTTTTACAATTTTACGAAGTATGTTTAAAAAACTTATGATGATGTTTAAGTTGGTATTTTGTATTTTCAAGATTTTAAAATCAATTATTTTATATAAAATTAATTATTGATATAATCGTAAATGTTATATATAGATTGACATTTTAATGCCGAAACAACTTGTGAAAATTTGTCTCAAATTTAATCTTCAACAAAATAATTGCCATATGCTTCTTAAAAAATAATTTCGTTCAGATTCAAAAGTGATTCCTCTCAAAACAAATATCAAACATTTGTAGATTTGCCATGACAAATTTTGATCCTTCAAAGTACGAGATGTTTGTATACTAATTTTCACAACATACAATTAAATTCTTAGGAACTGTTTGGTTCATGGAATTTGAAGGAATTGGAATTACCAATTTCATTAACCAAATTTCAAGTCCATGTTTGACTCACGGAATTAAAAACGATGAAATCTTTCCAATTCCATTGAATTCCACAATTTAAGGAATTCATCTTGGCTTAAGGCTATGTTTGGCAAACTAGCTGATAAGTTATGATAAACTAGTTTTTTAAAGCGCTACTATGAGTAGATTTTCAATAAGTTAGCTTATAAGCTAGTTTATGGTCATCCAAACATGTACAAAGAAAAGGTAGCTTATAAGCTACCTTTTTTTTGCCAAACAATGCCTAAGTGAATGAATTGAATTCTACTACCGGTCAAACACGTGGTCAAATTTCATTCAAATTCCTTCATGGACTCCAATTCCATCAAATTTCATTATATGAACGAAACTTCCCCTTAGTCTACAAAATACGTCAAATTTTCCTTTGTTAATCATCAAAACTATGAGGATGTCAAGTTTAATAAAATAAAGAAAAATGATTTATGTATTTGCACCAAAGATAATGTTCAATACATACTTGATTGAGTTCAATATATGCTTGATACATGCACAATGGCGAAGATAGAGATAAAGACGACCATGGCATAGATAGAGATGGGTCTAACTTTATTACTGTTGGAAGATGATGTGATAAGGAAAAAAAAGATAAAACTATTTTTGTTTGAATAACTTCTTAGTGTTGGAGTAATCACTAATCAATATCATCTACTATCTTCAACATATTCATCCATAAGCATGTGTGTGCAAAATTGTTTTTGGGGTCGACCTTCTAGTGCCTTGTAGGGAAAGAGAGGTTCTCTAGGTAGATAGAGAAGGTGACCCCATCCACTCCCTCCATCCATGGACTTTTTTTTCTATGAGTATGGCAGATGACGCTAATTAATAAGTACTTCAACCGTAATAACCATTAAGGTGAATATTAGAATGGAGATGCTATTGTGGATTTGATAAAGAAGTGGTATTATTATTGAAGAAAATACGATAAAATTGTTTATGATAGATCATTTCACGTGACAAAGTTCATAAATGTAACACCCCTAAAATTTGAAAATGACAGACAAATTAAAACTTCCAAAACTCCCTTAAATACATAACTTGAAATAACAAATATCTAAAGTTTACAAGGGAATTAACACTACAACATGTATCAAAGTTCTAACGGAACTATCTAGTCCCACAAACGGGGACAAAGTCAGTCGAATGTTACTAAAACCACCAAATTTGCTATCTTCCCAAAACCGGATGACGTCTCTAGAGCCATCCTACCGAAGCTTCTACCAAACTTCACTCGCCACTCAGATCCATCTAAGACCTGATATAATGTCGAAAAGAAAAGGTGTTAGGCTTAACGCCTAGTGAGTTAAAAGAGTTTTATCACATAAATCATAAAACGTTTAAAAAGAATACTCTATTGTAAAAACGATCGTCCCTGAAATATTACCAATAAAAGGCTTTGATCACAAACCATATTATTTTCAATACCAAATATCCCTTTCAAATAATGTTCACCATTTGTTTTCCCCAAAACGCACCCACGAGGTATTTCATCAAAATACTATTTATATAAAGAGTAATTTGCAAATTTGGTCCCTGTGGTTTGTTGTTTTTCTCACTTTTGGTCCCTACAAAATTTTTATTACAAGAAAAAACCTATGGTATGTAAAAGTGCTCGGTTTTGGTCCCTGAGGACTAACACCGTTAGGTTGCCTTCGTTAAAAACCCCCATGTGCCTTGCACATGAGGGCATTTTAGTCTTTTTACTATTTTTTATGTCTTTCACTAAAAGCAACAAACCAAATGGACCAAATTTGCAATTACTCTATATTATATTATATATAATATTATATATATAGAGAGAGTATATACATACATCGCCAACCACCTATCGCCGACCACCTATCTCGTTCCCTCCCCTCCCCTAAAAAATTGTCGGCCACCTCTCCCACCCCATTGTGCATCAAATCATACCAAGAAATTTTTAAGAAAAGTGAGGGGGGAGATCACCGATACCACCTCCATCGCCAGAAAATGAGGTTCGTAGGAGTTCAACCTCTACCAGTCCCTCTCGATTTTCTTTTCACCTCACCCCATGCTTCCTACTGGTGTTAAATCCCTACCAGTCCCCGTGACCCCTTGCCTCCCCCACACCTCCAACACCTCTAAGCTGCTACCTGTCATTTAACCCCTACCTGTCGACGTTAAACCCTACCTCTAAGGCCTTTTACGATTGTCGTTCGTTTCCAGATCTATGTAATTTGGTGATTTTTTGGGGATTTATTTGATAAATACCCTTCATGGATTTGGGATAGAGTTGGATTGTGATAGATTGGGTTGGGACAGGGGCAGGGGCAGGGGCTTGAAAGGGGAGAAGGCATAAGAAATAAAATGAGGGATAATAGAGAAGGGAGAAGAGGAGATGGTCGGAGAAGAATGGATGGCCGGAGAAGAGGGGATGGTAGTGACAATATATGTATATACTCTGTATATATATATATATATATATATATATATATATATATAATATTATAATATTAGATATAATATAATATAGAGTAATTGCAAATTTGGTCCCTATGGTTTGTTGTTTTTAGTAAAAGACAAAAAAATAGTAAAAAGACTAAAATACCCTCATGTGTAAGGCACATGGGGGGTTTTAACGGAGGCAACCTAACGATGTTAGTCCTCAGGGACCAAAACCGAGCACTTTTGCATACCACAGGGTTTTTCTTGCAATAAAAATTTTGTAGGGACCAAAAGTGAGAAAAACAACAAACCACAAGGACTAAATTTGGAATTTACTCTTATATAAATAAAATGGTACGTTTTAACAACGAATGTACGGGCAAGGGAATACCCGAAGATACCACATTCCGGTGACGGGAGAGACCCGATTCCATCGAATGTGGCAGAACATATAGTTAAGCCACTTATCAACGTTCACGAGGTTCACTACAAGTCATGGACCCCCATATACGACTCCATTGAGCAACCACCGCAATATACCCAAATGACCCTAGTGTCTACTCGACCTCTAGATGAGTCTCACCACAAAAGTCACAAGTCTCTGTATCCGGCTCACCATGGGCACCACCGCAAGACTTAGCTCCGTATACGGCTCTCCAAGAGCACCACCGCAAGCTTACACAAAAACATGACTTAGGACCACTCACTAGACTCAAACATGGACATAAAAAAACTCCATGATGAACATAACGACTCATATGTCTATGGATCAAATGCATTACAGTCTAAAACATTACATGACCTAAATGAATGGCTACGCACTCACACATGTAGTAATCAACACTTTTGCAATAATTGCATTTTTCATATAAAACTGTACATTGAGCCATTTAAACCGGACAACATCCCAAAACTCAATTGAGTAATAAACAAGCCATACGACATCATAATACATTGGCAAAATAATAAATCTAATATGGCTACAAGAGCCGAAGTCCGATTTTTCCAAAAATGACATTTTCCAAAGTATGGTTGGCCGAAGGCCCAAACCGTAAAGTTCACAATTTACCAATATTCATAAGGTCAAGAATGACCGTTCCCAATAACTCAAGTAAAAGCCATTAAGTTCCAACATTCAAAACTCGTAAGTTTGGTAAAATCCCTAAATAAACCATAACCAAATAATTGCCCATAAAATTCCAACTCTTAAGATCACTCCATCAAAACCCATTTGTAACCCAAATTGCAAATTTAGAAATCGACGAAATATGTTATCCAAATTCTTCAAAAATCCAATAAGATGTTTACTAGTGAATCAACTTCCTCTTTGGTGGCCAAAATGCCCAATATCACATTGTAAATTATTTATAAACATTTAACATCCCAATATGCTCAAGAATCCCAAAACCATCAAAACCCATTGAATATAAAGTGAGCACATAATTGTATGTTTATAACCCAAAACATTTATATTTTGACATGTATATAGTTTTGTAAAACAACTAGAATTCACCTTGCTAGATTTAGACAAAATCTAGGTGTTACCCACAAACTCGAGTTTCTTGGATGAGATCTTGGATCTTTCCACTAGCTCCAAGTTTTCCACGAAAATCCTTAGCTACAAACATTTCTATGTTATACCATGTTCCAATAAATGAAGAGAAATGAGAACCATGAAACCCTAATTTCTTGGGTGAAGGAGAATAGAATGTTACCTTAACTACAACTTGAACCCACCAACAAAAATACTTCTAGATCACTAGTGTGACCTCAATCTTTAATCTTCCAAAAGAATGGAAGAGAGTTTGGTGAAACCCTAGAAATTTAGGGAGATGAGAAAGGAAACTTAAGCCTTGAACTCACTCTTGAAATCCATACAATAAATGTCCAAACACAACACTTGAGACCCAAAAGATGAACCAACTAACCTTAGATGAAGATTTGATGAATGAAGGGGTTTGGAAGATAGAAAATCGCCTCTAGCTTCCCAAAATCGCCTTCAAAACGAGTGGTAGAAGAAAATGGGATCAAAATAGGTTAAACCTGCATTTTATACCAACAGCATGTCGGGAGCGACTTTACCCGACGACTATGCCCTATAACAATGTCGCGACCATTGTCGCTGAACTCACACCACTCTCGGTACAACCTCCGCGAGAGTGACAGGCGATAGTGTCGAGTGTCACAATCGCGAAACACAAAAGTAGGCTACGTATCTATGTTTAGAGCTTCGTTTATAGGGCATTGGTCATTGAGTTCAACCACCCACGGTCTATAGATCAAATCCTCCAACTCACTAAAGTTTGCTCAATACTAGAGTTATTTCACTATGGGTTACACGGTCATCATGTTCAACTACTCACGGTCTATAGTTTGAATCCTCAGGTAAGTTAATACCCATGTCTAGCTAAAAGTGGGAATAGGTCACCACTAAAACACAATAATCAAATTTCGTTTGCTTATGGATCCATTAGCAAATAAATTAAGGTTAGTCACCCTTACATTTTGTAACCCACACAATGGTGGTACATTAAATCTTTACAAAATGATTCCATAATAATTCCCAAGATGATCATCCACTTGGTTTTAAGTTAATAATAAACATGGAAAAGTTATTGTCAAGCTCTACACAAGATGTCTCCATCATGATATTTTAACAGTCATATGGCCATATAAATCATCTTTAAAAATGTATCTCATAATATCAAATCCATAAGTGTAAACTTCCAACTTTTAGAAATAAAACCCTAATCTTGCCAAACGGCTCCCAATCAATAATAGGTCATAAATTTGTACATAAAACACCTTCTATGTCACAAGACATCATTTCTATCATCATATTTCAAAATAAGGTTAAAACTCCAAAGATCTCCATAACCCTAGTGTAGGTCAAACTTGAAATTTATGGAAATGTATAGTAGGAGATGATTGTGAGTTCAAAATTATGATTTGACATGTATAAAGTTTTAAAAGGGAGAGGAAGGACTCACAATACTAGGTTTTGTCTAAAACCTAGAAATTTCCAAAACACAAGAACTTGATGTGAAAAATGGTGAGATGGAGAACTCTTGAGGTCTAGGCTCCACAACTTAGCTTGAGGGTGATGATGATTCACTTTAGGTCTTAAACTCTAAGCATTAATGGCTCCCAAAATGAAATAAATGTAGGGGTTTATCGGTTTTTGAGAGAGATAAAGGAGAATGATTGAAGTATTAAATGCCAAATGAAGAAATCGCACCTAATAAAATGTTGGAACTCGACGGTGACAGTGCCATGCAATTGTGCCATGGCACTCTCGCCAGGCACAATCGCCCGGGTTGTACCGTGGCTGAGGGGCTTCACGAGAGAATGCCTTGCGATTGTGTCGTTGGACACTCTCGGCCGGCATGATCGCCCCAAATGTACCGCAAGGGGTGTGAACCCCGTGACATTGCCACGCGAGTGTGCCCTAGGGCACTCTCGCGGGGCATAGTCGCCCAAGGTGTACCGAACCCGAAAATTTTCCGATTTTGCACCCGATTGCTAGTGACCCGATTGGAAAGCAAAGGTAATCCAGTACTAAAAGTTCTTAACAAATACAGATTAAGGGCTCAAAAATAATTAAGTTGACGAACTAACTTACGGAAATTTTTGGGGTGTTACACTAATTACTTCTCAATTAAACATTTTATGTTTTAACCATTAATTGGTTTTATAAATTTTGGTCAATAATCAAGATTGATCCTGACCTTTACAAAGAAAATATAGTTTTCAATTGAATCCACCCCTATATATATATATATATATATGTGTGTGTGTGTGTGTGTGTGTGTATTATATGAATATATGTGTATACATGTGTGTGTACTTTACATAATAGTATGAACAATGCTTTTCGTCCTTGCAACCAAACAAAAACCCATTTGGGCTTCCAGACGAAGGGGATGAGGCTAAGGTTGCAGATGATGGTGATGGTAGCTTTATATATGTGTGTATTATATTATATATATGTATATATTTGATGTAATAGAACGTTTTTGGTCCATGTGAATTTAGAAAAGGACAAAAAAATAACAAAACTCAATATTAAAATGTGGAAAAAGGAAAAATGACAATTTTACATCCAAGTTAACAGAGAGGCTGATAGATGACGTTTGGTTCAGCTAGGGATGTCTAAAACCTGAATAGTCTGAAATTTGAACTGAAAATAAGGTGTTTTTGCAAAACCCGAATACCTTGAAACCCGACCTTTGGGGGATATTTGGGTTCGGATTGGGTTTGATTTTTGGCCATCCGACCCGTCCGAAAACCTGAAATAATATACATACATATATATATATATATATATATATATATATATTTTAAATATTATATAAATATCTTGTTGGTCCCAAGTAAGCAAAACAAGTATTGTAGAAGGGGGGGTTGAATACAATACACACAAAATTACTTAATTTTAATTCTTTTATTGATAATGAATATCAAGAATTACACATAGAAAACTTTTAAGATTGTTGCGGAAAAGAACAGATAAATCTATTCTAACAATCTTTCTCTTAGAAACTAGAAAACTAAACATAACTTGAAAATACAAATATCAAAGCTATGAAGTTCTTGAGAGAGAGAGAGAGAGAGAGAGAGAGAGAGAGAGAGAGAGAGAGAGAGAGAGAGAAAGAGGTCGCCAACTTTTCTTGAGCACTTAGAAATCTCTTCAAAAATTGTTAGCTTGGAAGGAGACGTTCTTCACCTTTAAATACTATCAAGTGCAATAATGCAAAAGACACTTGTCATCTTGGTATTGGATACCAAATATCTTCTTGCAAAAGCAATAAGATCTTGATGTGACTTATCATAAAGCAAAGTAGACTTTTGTACTTTGATAAGACAACACCTCAATAAAATATATTTGGTACATGTCCTTTTTCTGATCTTTTGGAGAAAGTCTCCATCATTTCAAAACTTGTGAGAATATCTTCTAAGAGAAGGAAGCTTCCATTCCCATTGTCAGAAGAACATTGGGAATGGTGAAGTATATCAAATCGAGAGGCTTTGACATAAAGGGGTGTTGCCGACACAGAGAGGATCGGCAAGAAAGAGATTTGCTGAAAGGTGGCAAGGGGTATGCCGAACATGTGAAGGTTCGGCAGAAGAGAGTTATGCCGAACATGAGAGGATTCGGCACTGGGTTAAGCTGCCGAAGAGGGTTCGGCTAATAAGACTTAGTTCCTTGAAGTTCACATCAATCCGCAAAGTAGACTTCTTTCATGTTGATTTCGGTAGGTCTTCGACTCACCGATCTTTTCATGCGTAACTAAGCTATTACAAAGAACCATACTAATTATAAGATGTACAATCATATACAGAAGAGTAAACACAAACTAAAGGAGAGGTCATCTTCAAATCTTAGATGACCCAACATATCTTTATTTATCTAATTATCTTTTGAAAATCGTAAATTCTAGTCTGTCGTCAAAATGTTTTCTAATTTTGAAACTTACTATCGATTTCATCAATCTCCCAATCGATTGAATTTATCCTCAAAATCGATTGAATTTATATATAATTTTAGCATTATATAATACCCGAACATGATCGAGATCAACCCGAAACAATCCGAAATCTGAAACCTAAAATTCGGGTCTTCATTTCCATATTCAAAATCCGATCGGGTTTTCGGTTTTCCCACTCGAACCACCCCGACCTGCACGATGCACACCCCTAACTCTAGCCATGTAAAATTGACAACAACAAGACCAAATCCATAATTAATCTAGCTATGTAATTCACTCTTTCTTATTTAGCAGTAGCAATAGATCGAAAATGCGATGACTGGTTTCAATTATGTATGAAAAAAAAAACGTAATCAATTTCTAGTTTGTGAATTAAAAAAAATCCTATTGAAAAGACGGTGCTTCAAACCAAACACGGTGCTTACGACAACAACTTAACACAAGAATACAACGATGAAATATAATGAAAATCCAGGGTGTTACATTTTATGTTTTAACCATTAATTAATTTTATAAATTTTGATCAATAATCAAGATTGATCCTGACGCTTACAAAGAAAATATAGCTTTCAATTCAATACACCCCTATATATATATATATATATATATATATATATATATATTTTTTTTATTTATATGTGTGTGTATTATATGAATATGTGTATACATGTGTGTACTTTACATAATTAATAGAGTAAATTACACTTTTGGTCCCTATGGTTGTCATCTATTATCAATTCTAGTCCCTCTTTTAAACTAATTACAGTTTTGGTCACTATGGTTGCCATTTTATTTCAATTTTGGTCCTCAAACTAACTTCTATTAGAAAGGTCTGTTAACTTTAGGGATATTTTGGTCTTTTTCATATTTCTTTATATTCATATATATTAAACACCGTTTACAAACTGAGGCAACCCCATCTAACATCTTCTCCGACAAAGATGAACATCTCAGGAGAAGATGAACCGTGAACCAACCCTCCTCCGATCATCTTCTCCGGCAAACCGACCCCCCCTCCGATCATCTTCTCCGGCGAACCTAATAAATAGGAAAAAAAATCATTTCAAATCAAAAGACCCAAAGATCACGAATACAACATTGAGGACGAATCTGAACCCAAATTACAAGAAAATCGAAACAGTCTTGAATCCACAAGCAATTATGAACACACTTCTTCTCCAACTGAACCAAAATTTCTAAAGAAACACAAATCGAAAAGCAATTCAAAATCCAAAATCAAAACAAAACCAGATCCAAAATCAAAATCAAAGCCATAAATTAATCCAAAACCCAAATCCAAACCATAAATCAATCCAAAACCCAAATCAAAACCATAAATCAATCCAAAATGAAAACCTAAAAGTAAAAACTAAATTAAACCCATATATCAAAACTTAAATCATAGTTAAGGACACATACGGCTGTAGAGATCGACTAACTATTCTGTAAATGCCTTCAGGAAGATCGGCAGGGGGAAGTTGATACTGTAAATGCCTTTAAGAAGCTTTGAAGAGAGAAAATACATGTTAGATAGAGCAACAACAATGATGGAGAAGAAGATGAGGCTACTCAGGGGTCGGCGTGGGAAAGGAGGAGACGAAGATGGTTTGATTTACTATAGTCGTTGGTCGATTTATAACCTGAGTATCGCCGGAGGGGGGAGGGTTATCGTTGTGAAGGGGGTGGAAAACTCTGATTTTCTTTTTGCTTTGTTACTGTGTGTAATATATATATATATATATATATATATAATATAATAATAATAATTAATTAATTTATTTATTTTTTGATTGAAAATAAAGAAATATGGAAAAGACCAAGGTACCCCTGCAGTTAACAAACCTTTTTAACATAAGTTAGTCTGAGGGACCAAAAGTGAAATAAAATGGTAACCACAGTGACCAAAATTGTAATTAATTCAAAAGAGGGACTAAAGTTGATAGTGGGTGGCAACCACATGGACCAAAAGTGTAACTTACTCTAATTAATAGTATGAACAATGCTTTTCGTCCTTGCAACCAAACAAAAACCCATTTGGGCTTCCAGACGAAGGGGATGAGGCTAAGGTTGCAGATGATGGTGATGGTAGCTTTATATATGTGTGTATTATATTATATATGTATATATTTGATGTAATAGAACGCTTTTGGTCCATGTGAATTTAGAAAAGGACAAAAAAATAACAAAACTCATTATTAAAATGTTGAAAAAGGAAAAATGACAATTTTACCTACAAGTTAACAGAGAGGCTGATAGACGATCGTTTGGTTCAGCTAGGGATGTCTAAAAACTGAATAGTCTGAAATTCGAACCGAAAATAAGGTGTTTTTGCAAAACCCGAATACCTCGAAACCCGACATTTGGGGGATATTTGGGTTCGGATTGGGTTTGATCTTTGGCCACCCGACCCGTCCGAAAACCCGAAATAATATAGATATATATATATATTTTAAATGTTATATAAATATCTTTATTTATCTAATTATCTTTTGAAAATCGTAAATTCTAGTCTGTCGTCGAAATGTTTTCTAATTTTGAAACTTACTATCGATTTCATCAATCTCCCAATCGATTGATTTATCCTTAAAATCGATTGAATGTATATATAATTTTAGCATGACTTGGGATCACGTGAGACCAACATGTTTTCGTGAGACCCGTGAGACCAAGTTTTTACACTTGAAACTTCACAGCATTTTGCTGTGAAGGTTACCTTCACAGTGTTTTTGCTGTGAAGGTTCGGATTTTTTTTACCTTCACAGTATTTTGCTGTGAAGTTTCAAGTGTAAAAACTTGGTCTCACGGGTCTTACGAAAACATGTTGGTCTCACGTGAACCCAACTCATTTTAGTATTATATAATACCCGAACATGACCGAGATCAAGCCGAAACAATCCGAAATCTGAAACCTAAAATTCAGATCTTCATTTCCATATTGAAAATCCGATCAGGTTTTTGGTTTTCCCACTCAAACCACCTCGACCCGCACGATACACACCCCTAACTCTAGCCATGTAAAATTGACAACAACAAGACCAAATCCATAATTAATCTAGCTATGTAATTCACTCTATCTTATTTAGCAGTAGCAATAGATCGAAAATGCGATGACTGATTTCAATTATGTATGAAAAAAAAAAACGTAATCAATTTCTAATTTGTGAATTAAAAAAAAAATCCTATTAAGGCGACATTGAATATAAGTTATTATAATAAAATTTTCTAATTATGAATCTGGCATAAACTCAACATAAATCCATTTGGTTCAATAGGATAGACTAATAAATAAAAGAACTCGTGTACCGGATAGGCGGCATTTGACGGAGCAGCAATACCAATACATGTAGGTAACTGCATCGTTTTGATGACATGTTAGAGCATCTCCAACAGCTTCTCCAAAATGGAGAAAATGGAGATTTTAGACATTTTTATGCTCCAACAGATTCTCCAAATCTTTCTCCAAAATGGAGAAAGTAGGAGAGAGAGTGTAATTTTCTCCAAATATGGAGAACTCTCCAAAATTTCCAAAAATGATTACCATGAGAGAGAAATTGTTTTTTTTAATTATATTTTACCAATAAGATTTATTCGAATGAGATGGGTATGAGAGATAAATAATATTTTATTAGATTTATACAATATTTTAATATTATAAGTAATGATTTCATCTCCAAAATGGAGAAGCTGTTGGAGATGGATGTAAATTTTTATGTAGATTTTGACTTTTAATTCTCCATTTTGGATAAATTTTTAAAATGGAGAAAATGAGGATTTTGGACATTTTTTGCTCTAACAGATTCTCTAAATCTTTCTCCAAAATGGAGAAAATTGGAGAAAGAGTGTAAATTTCTCCAAATTTGGAGATATCTCCAAAAATGAATATCATGAGAGAAAAATGATTTTTTATTGTATTCTACCGATGAGAAACCTTGAAATAAAATATTTAGGAGAGAAATAATATTTTGTTAAATATATGAAATATTTTAGTAATATAATTAATGATTTAATCTCTAAAATGAGGAAGCTGTTGGAGATAGATGTAATTTTGACTTTTAGAGATAGATTTAATCTCTAACAGATTCTCCATTTTAGAAAAAATTTGGAGAATCTGTTGGAGATGCTCTTAAGAGACAACGAAAATAAAGAGAACTGAAAAACTATATATTTTCTTTAATTTTAAATAAGGACGGTTGCATAGAGATAACGATAAACATGGAAAGAAATTTATTTCCAATATATAACTCTAAACGTTTATGTCTATCTCTATAATATTACATTATTTTGACGATTACACACTTATCCTACAATAAAAATAATTTTTATAAAAAAAATACATCATTCACCACAACGGCAAATAATAATAATGCCACTACGTTCGTCACGACAGGTTAATAGTTAAGTCGTTTATTTAAGTGCTTAGGGGCCGTTTGGTTCAAACTGGAAAATGAAAACAAGAGTGAAAATGAAAATGACAGAGAATGACAAAGAGAAATGAATATTCATTCTCCGCACTTTGATTTGAAACGAAAATTTGGGTTTATAAGGAAATGGGTCCATTATATTATACTAGGCATATACCCGCGCGATGCAGCGGAATGTAAGTAAAGAACGAACAATTAATGCTACTTCCTTATATGCATGTCATCAACAATCAACATGACCTAAGAATCACAACTTATGAAACCTAAACCCATAAAGATATTCAATAATTAGTTTATATTACAATTATTGACGAAAAAAATTATAATGATATAATTTATAATAAGAATGAAACGTATTTTACGATTATGTATTTTAAACGTGCTAACGGTGGAAAAAAATAAAACGTATGGATAGAAAACAAATTATTTCGTAGATATTCATGATATTTAATAGTACGTTTAAATTAAAAAATATTCAATATTTGGCTCGTTTTGTAGGTATTGACGAGACGATTATAATGATATAATTTGTAGAAAAATGAACGTATTTTTTCATTTCATTTTTGTTAATATATGATTATTTGTGTTAATATGATAATGGTGTAAAATGAAAAATGAAAAAGTAAGGGATACAAAGTAAATTAAATAAGTAATTGTAAGGGTGATAAATGTAATTATACAAAAGTTTGTACAATAACGGTTTTAGTTTTTTCATTATGTAGTATAGATAAAATCAAACACTTCCTTCTATTTTCAATCTCCTTAATTAGTACTAGAAGCGTACTCGCGTAATGCAGCGAGATACATTACGATTTTAATGTTTATTTTTATTTTTTGTTTTTTATTGATTTACAGTACAGTTTTGGATGGTTTTTATTGAATGATAATGGTTTTTTTATATATAAATTTGTTTAATTTAGGCTTAACAATATAATGTTTTTTATATAAAAAAATTAAGTAGTTTGTAAAAATTCATTAATTATCTTATATATTTTAAATTTTTTATATTTAAATTGAGATGTTTATCCTGTTTTGATTATGTTTATCAGAATTCAAATTTCATAATTTTAGGATTTGGGGATTAGAGATAAAGATTTTGGGGGATAATGATGAAATTTATTAATTAGGGTTAAAATCATTTAAAAATAGTACATATTGCTTCATTAATTATTTTTTAAGAGATTTTAAATAGATTAACATTAAATAATAGTACATAATACTTAATACATCACAATTTTAATGTTTATTTTTATTTTTTGTTTTTTATTGATTTACAGTACGATTTTAGATGGTTTTTATTGAGTGATAATGGTTTTTATATATAAATTTGTTTAATTTAGACTTAACAATATAATATTTTTTATGTAAAAAAAATTAAGTAGTTTGTTAAAATTCATTAATTATCTTATATATTTTAAAATTTTTATATTTAAATTGAGATGTTTATTCTGTTTTGATTATGTTTATCAGAATTCAAATTTCATAATTTTAGGGTTTGGGGATTAGAGATAAGGATTTTGGGGGATAAGGATGAAATATATTAATTAGGGTTAAAAGCTTTACAGGTAGTACATATTGCTTCATTAATTATTTTTTAAGAGATTTTAAGTAGATTAACATTAAATAATAGTACATAATACTTAATACATCACGATTTTAATGTTTATTTTTATTTTTTGTTTTTTATTGATTTACAGTACGATTTTGAATGGTTTTTATTGAGTGATAATCGTTTTTTATATATAAATTTGTTTAATTTAGACTTAACAATATAATGTTTTTTATGTAAAAAAAATTAAGTAGTTTGTTAAAATTCATTAAAAAAAAATAAGTAGTTTCTTATATATTTTAATTTTTTTATATTTAAATTGAGATATTTATCCTGTTTTGATTATGTTTATCAGAATTCAAATTTCATAATTTTAGTATTTGGGGATTAGAGATAAGGATTTTGGGGGATAAGGATGAAATTTATTAATTAGGGTTAAAAGCATTTAAAAGTAGTAAATATTGCTTCATTAATTGTTTTTTTTAAGAGATTTTAAGTAGATTAGCATTAAATAATAGTCCATAATGCTTAATACATCACGATTTTAATTTTTTGTTTTTTTATTGATTTACAGTACGATTTTGGATGGTTTTTATTGAGTGATAAATGATTTTTTATATATAAATTTGTTTAATTTAGACTTAACAATATAATGTTTTTTATATAAAAAAATTTAAGTAGTTTGTTAAAATTCATTAATTATCTTATATATTTTAAATTTTTTTATATTTAAATTGAGATGTTTATCATGTTTTGATTATGTTTATCAGAATTCAAATTTCATAATTTTAGGGTTTGGGATTAGAGATAAGGATTTTGGAGGATAAGGATGAAATATATTAATTAGGGTTAAAAGCTTTACATGTAGTATATTAGGCTTTAGTAGTTATTTTTAAGAGATTTTAAGTAGATAACTTTAAATGATAGTACATAAAGCTTAGTGAGTTGTAATTAAGAGTTTTTTATGCCATCTTTATAATATAGTATAGATTAAAAAAAATTTATATTTAAATTGAGATGTTTATCATGTTTTGATTATGTTTATCAGAATTCAAATTTTATAATTTTAGGGTTTGGGATTAGAGATAAGGATTTTGGGGGATAAGGATGAAATATATTAATTAGGGTTAAAAGCTTTACAGGTAGTACATTAGGCTTTAGTAGTTATTTTTAAGAGATTTTAAGTAGATAGCTTTAAATGATAGTACATAAAGCTTAGTGAGTTGTAATTAAGAGTTTTTAATGTTATCTTTATAATATAGTATAGATTTAATACCTCAAAACAATCACCGCTTAAATGTTTGAAATTTCTAGTCTCATTCACAAAAAATAAGATTTGAAATATGTTACTTACAATAAGCATCAAAACAAAGCAAAATATAGTGCATTTTCATACAATTTGCCTTTTTTTAAAACTAAGAGTTATTTACTAAACGTTTATCCGGTAAGCGTTTATCAGGTCATTTACCTTACCAGGTGAACATGACAAGGGCCGAGAATTTTACCCGGTAAAAGCGATGATATGGATAGAGAGTCTTACCCGGTAAGTAAGGATGACAACTCTTACCCGATAAGTATTTACCGCGTAAATTATTGTATACAATGTCGTTTTGAGACTACAATTCTACCTGGTAAGTATGTTAGAATGTTGACTCTTACCGATAAGACGATATACACTTACTAGATAAGCATTTATATAAACAGCCCTATGTCTCAAAAAAGGCCACGAAAATTGTACCATGCAAAGCTTTATTCAAAATAATAAGGCCGAAAACCATAGGCACGTAATAATCATCTTAACATGCTCCTACATATTTCACATAACCACACAAATTTAACACAATTCTGCACTAAAACCTCTAGGGAGCATGGGATCTTATCGAACCATGGCTAATCTACACAAACCAACACTCTTTCATCTGCAACAACTTCACCATCTACCACATCAACCTTTCGAGAATAACAACCAGCCTCATTCGTCAACTCGTAATTCTGATGGTTTTCTACCGAACCCCCGATCACCGAATTTCCGTTCACCAGCATCGAACCCGTACAATTTTGCGTGTGCTTCAACGCCCTCGATATCGAACTTTTTTTGTTAGAAAAACTCTCGCTCCGCCTTTGCACGATGCTCGTGGTCGTCAGCGTGGTGTTTTTACCATACAACGGCTGCGATTGAATGGTGATCGTTAGAGGATATACTTTCTCCATTTCGATTTTTCCAATCGATTCGCCCTTCCCGTTTGTCATCTTTATTTTGGTCTTGGTCTTGATCTTCTGTTCGAGTTCTTTCGTTGTTCCGCCATATTTGATCTTCAGCTTGTTTTCGAAGGTGATTTCTTGGGTTATTTTGGTTTTTCGAAGGCCGGAGGTTGATTGTACCCATCCTGTAGCTTTCGTCTTCCTTTCGAGTTCGGTCTCGAATTCACCATCGAGACCTTTGAATTCGACCTCGTTTTTTATATCCACGGATGGATCGTCATACTTCACGATCGCTTGTACATTTGAATCATCCAACCAAAGATGCAGATTTGCATCCACAAGCCAATATGAAATGCCATTAGCAACCTGAAGTGCGATTGAATGATTTTTGTTGTCTGAAAGAAGCCCTAAAAATGGAGTTAAATCGATATCATAAGAAGGAAGATCAAAAGCTCCAATGGACACAACTGGCTTCCAAAACAAAGGATTGATTCCGTTAGGAGGTATCACCGGAAAAGGAATCACAGTTCCGACCAATTTCCCGTCGATTGTCACCAAAACTTCACGGTACGTTCCGTGAGTTTTTCCGGTGTGCAAATTGTTGGCTTGTATATACGAATCCGGCGGATTCATGTACCAGAATTCATCGTCTCCGTGAAACGAAACGTACAATTCAAGCACCGCTTTGTAAGTCGCCGGACAAATTTGAACATTTGTCGTTTGCACATCAGATTCATCATGAATTCTAAACCAATGCTCCTCATCGAGAGCTCCAGATATCGGAACAATCAAATCTGCTGGTTTTTCATATGGATATAACGAATTTAGCACTCGATCAAGCCCTAATTTATCCTTATTTTCATGAGTTTTAACAGAAATCAATTTTCTATTCAGCGGTTGAGCTTCTGATTCTCCGGAAACGACGGATACCGGAAACCTAACGGCTTCATCGGAGTAAAAGAGAAACGAGACATTAACCTGATAAACGCCGGTGAACTCGCCGTTTCCAAGGTTTTCAACCTTGACGGAGAGTGTTTGATTTTGCCGCGTAAAAATCGAAGAATACCTCGTCACATCCTTCCGAACATTCCACATGACTCCGTCGTCACTCGGCTGAGCCGTACTCGTCCGCAACAGCTCGACTCCGTCAATCCAGACGCCGGCGATACTTCCGTACTGTTCACCTTTATATTCAGCCTGGTAGTGAAGTACGGCGTGTGACCATTGACATGTGGCGTTCGGTGGAGTGTAGCTGACATTGACTCCGGTAGCGTCGGAGGTGTTCCCAAAGCTGTCACAGAGTACGTCGACGGAGCATGCCGGAGTAGCGTCGTCGGTCGGAAGCGGAAGTGTGACCTCGAAGTACTCCGGAGGAGGAATGTCGATCGTTTCATTGCTGGAGTTTTGTCTGAGAGAATTGACGAAATGTGGTGGTGATAATGAGGATTTGGGGGAGGATTGAATCGTGATGGTGAAGAACAGAGGGAGGAGGAGGAGGTGGAGGAAGAGGTTGCCGGCGTTCATGGCTTCCATTTAGTTTTACATAATTATTTGAAAATTTGGGGGTTTATAGGGAAGGAAAGATTGGAGGAAGCTTCGTAGTTGTTGCGAGACGTGGCACCAATAAAATGTTATTTTGAGACATATACCGTAATATGTTCGACTATATTGACGGAGTTTGAGACCATTTATGTCCATGTAAAAAAAATTAATTAATTTATATTTGATTTATAATTTAATAATAAAAAGCTCGAAATAAAATTTATTTACTTTAATCTACTACTCATTAAAAATATTAATATCAGCATAATTTACAATTTAAGTATAAATAAGTTTTTTTTTTAAATTTAACTAGAAATGTACCCTCGCAATACAGCGGATTTTTGAAATATAGAACTCGAACTCTCGATCATTATTCATATTCTGTTAGTCTTTTTTGATTTTATTTTACGATTTTGAGAAACCTAGATTTAAAACAAAAATATATTTTAGTTTAGTTTAATTATGCTTTTTTATAAATAATAACAATAAAGTATTTTGTTACGGGTCAAAAAATATTTAATTTAAATGATAACTATATTTAAGATATTTTATATTTAAAATTAAAAAGATAATATACTTCAATAAAAAAATAAAAATAAGGTGTTTTATCTCGAATTTTTTTATATTTATCGGTTAGTTATATCAATAGTTAAAAATTTTAGATATTTTAGAAAATAAAAATAAGTGTTTATCTGCAGTTAGTTACACGAATTCAAACATTGAACTTTTATAAATTGTACTTATGTTTAATCAATTTGTGCTTTTGGATTTTAAGTGATATTCATTAATAAGTGGTACTTAATGCATAAAAATTAGTTTTAAGAGTTTAGCTTAAATGCTTTATAATATAGTATAGATATATTAGTTAAAATTCAAAATTACAAGTTAATGAAACAGAATTATAACTTATTAAAGTCCCATGTTTTTATTTGTATAACTAACTGCAAATAAACATAGGGGTTGTTTGGTTGGTTTTCCATTAAGTTCTGTATGGATTAATCTGTCTGTATATATTTAGAATATTTTTATTTGAAAGAGTTTTTTCATAGAGGGAAGGAACGTGTTTTTTAATGGGAGTGACTAGTTTGGAAAAAACTTGGCTTTCTGCATAAAACTTCCCCTAGAAATCTTACTGAATAAGCCACTTTCTATATCATTAAGCCACTACCAAACAGTCATATATAGCTGACTGAATAAGTTGTGTGTCTCATTAAGCTCATTAAGCTGCTAACAAACAGACCCTAAATACAGGATAAACACTATGAGATAAACTACCTGTTTTATTTTTAAATATAATAACATAACAAAATAATTTATCATTATCTTTATAAACAGATCATAACTAAAAGTAAAATAAATTACATCTTTATAATAAAATATAAGTTGTACCAAAGCATTATGAAATTGTAAAATAAGTAATTGGCTTTAATTAATTGTATTTTGTGTTTAAAATGTTGTAATTAAGAGTTTTTTTATTTCTTTTTTATAATACTAGTGTTGGGCCCGTGCATTGCACGGGAGGAAAGTTTTTTTTGTTGGAATATTGAAGCGAGTTAAAATGAAACGTAATTTCTCTGTTAACAGTTAATGAAATACAATGTAAAAAACGAATGTATTTTCATAAGTGGTTAACTTGCATATATTCTTAATCGTTTGTTGTTATGAGTTTGTGCTATGATTGTGGGTTTTGAAAAATATAAACAAATCCTCAGTAAATAAAATAAAATATAAAAAAGTAGTTTTTCAAAGAAACAAAAATATTGTGGAATATCTTTTGTTCAGTTGCAGGTTCCGCCATTGACACCCGACCATTCGTCTTCTTCTTGTACTCGGATGATACATAGAGAAGCTATATATATTTATAGTGAATGTAGAAAATATTTTAAAATTTTTTATTTTCATTTTCGATTTTACATTTAAATGTAAATATATTAAAAATATGGAAGAATATTTTTATATCTACATCGTTTCTATTTTATTTTCTTTACACTTGGTTAATTTGGAAAGTATTGCGGAATATTTTTATTTTAAAGAATACGGTAATTTATTAGTGTATCTCGTTATTTTTTATTTTTAATTCATATCAACTTTTTTTTTCTTCTTTTAATGCTCATGAAAAAAAATGCGTGTAGATTTTATATTATCAAAAAAAATACGTGTAGATTTTATATTATGCTAATATAAAATACGTGTAGATTTTATAAAATAAAATAGATTTTATATTAGCAAAAAAAATACGGAAGAAAAAAGAGTTTATATTACATCTCATTATGTAAAAAGATTTAATAAAATAAAATATGGAAAAAGATTTTATAAAATAAAATATGAAAAAATCATTATGAGATATAATATAAAAAAATATGGAAGAAAAAGATTTTATATTACATCTCATTAATATAGATTTAAATTTAAATCTACATTTAAAATAGATTATGCTAATATAAAATCTATTTTATAAAATCCTCCACCAAAAAGACAAATAGTTATATTAATAAATGAGTATCCATTCCACAAATAGATGATTATACGAGATACTGTGTTTGAAAAGGTTGTACCAAAGAATTAAGAAGTTGTAAATTAAGTAATTGACTTTGATTAGTTGTAACTTGTGCTTAAAATGTTGTAATTAAGAGTTTTTTATACCGTTTTTATAATATGGTATAGATAGTATAGATTATGGATTGAAAATATTATTTGTTTGAATAGTTTAGATTTGTGGTTATCGAAATTATATAAAAGAACGTTATTAACATAATATTTTTTTTGTTATTGATAATATATATATATATATATATATATATATATATATATATATATATATATATAATCTATTTTAGTATTTAATAAATAAAGTACGTACAACTATCAAAAAACATGCTATTAGTTGAAAATGTCAAATAAAAAAATAAACATTATTTATAATTTAGAGTTTAATAATTAGTAATTTCAAGAAAATTTACTGAAATATATAATTTAATAACTAAGATATAATGTTAAGTTATTAATTTCTAATTTTGTATTTTTAGTTTAATCGTAAATAATATATCTTATAAATTATTAATAAACTATAGTAGTAAATGATTTATAATAAAACGATATATTGTAGTAACGTAAATTAAAAAAAAAAGGTTTTAACTAAAATTTGGTGGACCTACAATACCACTTTGCATTGTCGTTCGTCTTTCTAAATTTAGAAAATCTTCAATAGTTTTGCTTCATCCTTTGCAATATGTGTTCTCATTGAAAATGAATTGAGATAAAAACATCAACAATTTTTCTATCCAAAAACTAATTCCATGTTGTAGAATATGCAACAAATAGGGTTATTGGTGTGTTTCTAATATGTTTACAATTGTAATATGGTTTGGGTTTTTGGGGATTGTTCTTAAAAGTCATCGGTTCAAGTCCTGCAAAACTATTGGGGATTTTCTTGACTGTTCTCTACTCTCTCTAAGATTAGTCGAGGTGCACATAAGTTGAACCGAACACCCATGATTAACCAAAAAATACTAGCAATTTGGCAGTTTATATAATTTATATTTGCAAAGCTATATTCATATAAGGTAATGTATTATTTCATAACAGATAATAAATCATACAAAATATTAAAAATGCTAATTTTGTGTTATTCAGATTGTTTATTGAAAAATTTTACCAAATGATTATTTTTCATTTTGTATTAAATTATTCAAAATATTTTTAATCATTTTGATCTCTTAACCATTGTACATCAAATCTACGAAGATGATTCGGGAGATACGAAGGAAGCTTCGAGCTCATATTGGTCATGGGTTGAGAACGGGAATGGAACTCTATGAGATCGAATTCCCCGTTGTTCCTCTGTAGCTCAGTTATAGAGCGGTCGGCTGTTAACCGATTGGTACATCAATATTTTTCCAAACATGCTTGAAGAAATTTTCCATAATGATTATTGTTTATGCCAAAAATCTTACAAGGAAAATTTAAGGTAAATGTGGAGCTTGATCCAACCAAAGAAAGTAACAACAATAATCGTACGACTATAATAAAAATAAAGTAAATGAGACAAGAGAATTGGTGACGCGGAAAACCCCTAAAATGGGTAAAAACCGCGGACGAGTGTGAGTCGTCGTGCACTATGGACGTCAATCAGGGACGCCGTCCTTTAGAACAAGTGTTACAAGTGTAATATAATGTAGAACAATACGATAAAGTAAAGTCGGTCGTGCGTCGTGTGTATTTAGACTTCAGTCGTGCGTTGTACGACAAACAGCGGAAGGCTTTATGAACTTCAAGAGAGATTGAGCAAGCTTGAGAGTATCATTTGTGAGCTTCTAAGGTCTGAGAGTCAGATGTCCTCGAGTGAGATTTCCTCTTCGTATTTATAGTGCATTTTTCCGTTAGGACGCCTTTAATGTGTATCTTACACATTAATGGGATGACCGTTTTTACATTGATGATAGCGTCCGTTATGTCCGTTATGTCCGTTGCTATTGATGAAAGCTTCCGTTATGATCTTTAGTCATAAATATCCTTGAATCCTGCATTAAAACATGGCATAATGTATATTGTAGATTAGTAATTGAAATTATGTCGTACGACAGAGACTGCGGATAGGTTCTGATAATTTAATTGAGGTCACTTGAAGAAAGGGCGTCTATTATCTATTTGGTCGTGCGACACAGTAAATTCTGACTGTTGGAATTCCTTACCTGTTGTCCAGCGTTAATCGTACGACAATGTACTATTGAAATTTTTACCCAAACAGTTTGCCCCCAAATTTAAAGTTCAAGCGGCAATTTTTTGAATTTTAAATTAAAACACGTGTCACAAAAGAGAAATCGGAAAATTTGCATAGAACCGAATCGGTTCATCTTCGACCAGATAATGACGTCATCTCCTGCAAAGTTAGCAATTTTACAGCTAATAAAGGACAGGTGTCATGTCCTCGTTGAGTATACTCGAGTGGCTGCCAAATACGAACAACACGTGTCAATATCATTGACCGTCGATTTTCTGGCGATTCGATTTCCGATTTTCAGTATAAATAAGGATTGCCCACAATCCATTCCTTTTTTGCGTTTTGTCCTACTAGAGAATACGTATCTACGACGAGATTTCCGAGAGACGAGAATCATTTTCATTCTAAATTCGAGGTTTTAGAACATTATTTAAGGTACGATTTCTCGTTTTTTCCCTCTGTGTCGATTTATGCATAAGAAATCCATAGCGAAAAAGCCTAGGAAAGCTTGGGATTTTCTTAGTTATTGGCGAGCGACGGTGAATATTCCTGATTTCCAAATGTCGAGTGAACCTGTGAGCATGTTTAAGGAAGATGAACATTTAGATTACTTCAAAAAATTAGCTAAGATTCCTGACGGGGTCAATCTGGTGACGCCGGAGGATTTAAAGCCAGATGAAGTTCCGATGGGATACAGTGTTTTATACGAGTATCCTTTTAAGATAGGTTTTTCCTGGCCATTTAGTCCTTTAGTCAGGGAATTTTTGGATGCGTTTGATTTAACGCCTGGACAATTGATGCCTCAATTCTGGCGGATTGTCCAGGTGGTCGATCGTCTTACAGCCGACTGGGGGGCTCCGTTTAACTTGAAAGACCTCTTAACTGCTTATAGCGTTCGAGCGGATAACTATCACAGATATAGTTTATTCCCTCGAACGAAAGGGGATACCGTACTGGTGCACAATACTGCGGTGAACGACCGTGGTTGGAAACGCCAGTACGTTTTCATCCAGGTAGCATCTGTGAGCGACGAGGACATCCAATGGCTATCGTCCGGATGGAATGAGTCGGGTAGGTTTTCTTGTTTTGTCGTGCGTTTGTCGTGCGTTTTTGTTTTAACGTCTTTCTGCGTTTTTGTCGTGCGTTTATTCTGACGTTTTTCTTTGTTTGACAGTGATCGACTTCAGCAGAGTGAAGCCAAGGAAAGATTCTCTTGATAAGATTCAGAGAATCTTAGATAGAAGTATTACTGATCGTTCGTTTTCCTCTCGATCAAACGACGAAGGAGACGAGGCTGTTTTTGTAACTGAGGTGACGTCTGTCGAGGGTTCTCCTAAAGAGGCAGAGAAGGAGAGGGAAGAAGAGAGAGAAGAAAACATGACTAGTAAGTCGCTTGACCATACCTTTTTCGAGTATCTCGTATGTCTTTGTATTTTTAACTTGCTCTCTTTTTTCAGAAGACGCAGCTGTAAAGTCGGTCGCCGCTAAGCGAGCCGAGCAACTGGAGCTCGCTCGTCAAGGGAGGGAGAAAGCGAGGAAAAGATCTGCCCCCTCCATGGGGGTAGATCCGAGACGTGTCCGAGGCAAGCAGCCTCGGTATTCGCCAAAGAAGACGGGTGATACCACTCTGTCGTCCCTTTCAGGGGCGACATTAGCGAAGGACACCGTTGCTGAGGTCGAGCTTGAAGGCTCGACCAAGGCGACGAAGGATGCTCCCTTGTCGGGGGTATCGGGCGTTGAGAAGCCTTCTTCCTCCTCTAAAGGTGAGGGAAAGAATAAAGAAAAGGTGGGAGAAATGACTTTCAAAGCCACTCTCCCAGCTGATTTCATGGTAAATGACGTTCTCGAAAGAGACGTTATTTTTCCACACTTAGCGAAGTTCCTCCTCCCAACCTTTTACGATCACTATAAGGATTCTCGGGTCGAAGATACGGGAGCACATGCCGCTGGTCTTTCCTTCATGGTAAGCCTGTATTACTTTTTGTTTCCTTTGTTACTTATTTGTTATGATTTTTTAACCTTTTCTTTGTTGTCGTGCAGACTTTTCAAGCCTGTCTGAGCTTTTACGCTCAGACAGAAGGTCTTAGGGCGTCCTTCCCCGACGTCAAGAAAAGGGCTGACGAGGCTCTTGAGAGGGAGAAGGTCGCCTTAGAGGCGGTCGAAGCTGAGAAGAAGAAGGTTGAGAGTCTCAAGACCAAACTTGTCGAAGCTCAAAGTGAGACGATCAAGTTCAGGGACCATGTCCTTGAACTTGAGGCCTTAACGTCCAAGCTGGAGGTGGAAAAGATAAAGGACACTACTGCTGCTACTGCCTCTGCTGATGAAGTTACGTCCCTCAAGAAGAAGGTCGAGGAGCTGGAGGGTGATGTCAGGGATTTGGAGGAAGAGAATAGGCAGATTGAAGCTTTCTCTCATCTCACAGCCCGAGCTGCTTTGATGAGACGCCATCTGAGTGGGAAGAATCCCATGGTGTCGGCCGCCGAGGAGCTCAAGACCTATCTTGACACTGTGGGAACTGAAAGGGACCTCGACGAGGATGACGATCTGGAGGGAAACGACGGCGGAGGAGAGGTGGCGGCAGCAGGGACGGCGGTCGTGCAGTAACGATCTGACGTTACTCCTTCCTTGTTCTGAATCTTGGCCTTGTTATTGTCGATGGTGTCGCTGTTCTCGATCTTCGAAATAGTTTTGTCTTTTGAATCTTTTATTAGGCCACTGAAGCTTATTGTTTTGCTTTAAGTTTATACTTTATTGTACGTCGAGTAATCGAAGAAGATAAATAGTCATAGCATATCATACGTTTAACCATACTATCATCCATTGTAATGACTTTGATTGAGGTTTATCACCAACCAAAGGCAATCTAAATATCGAACGTCAAATGCAAAAGATTGACTCCTGACCGTAAACTTGCGATAGTGTGAGTATTACTCGACATAAAGGTTTTAACTAAGTCGTGCGTCTTTGCAAAAAACAACATTAGTGGGGTGGTCGTTAGTTTGACCAACGACCATCAGACATCCAATCACATCACCATTTATAAAGTAATCCACTGAAGTCCTAGATCAACCAAAGGCAGTTTGTAATAATGATTTTCGATTCTAAGTATTGAACATCAAATGCATAAATTAACCTTTATCATTACGATCGATCATATACGTGTGATCATATGAGTTTTAAATAAGTCGTGCGTCCCTGCGAAAAACAACATTAATAAAGTGGTCGTTGGTTTGACCAACGACCCTCCGATGCTTAAGTCAATAATCTTTCTTAAGGAATAATCGAAGGAAATAAATATGAAATTTAAGAGAAATACCTCTTTAAATGAACTGTATTCCAGCTTCGTGGGATATCTCGACCATTTTGGATTTTATAAGCTCCCTTACTCATGATGCTAGATATTTGATAAGGACCTTCCCATTTAATGGAAAGCTTACCTGCATTGCCCTCTTGAGTATTTTGAAATACTCGACGTAGAACTTAATCACCTTTTTGAAAAACTTTGATCTGGACATTTTTGTTGAAATGTCGCTCGACCACTTGTTTCTGTGCCGCCATGTGAATGTGTGCAGCTTCTCTAAGCTCTTCTAAAGCGTCAAGGTCATAACTTAGGTCGACCAAGTTATGCTCAACGGACGTATGTCTTAAAGTCGGTAGTCGTGCCTCAATAGGTAACACAACTTCACATAAGGAAAAGGGGGTTTGTCTTGTGGACGTACGAGGTGTCGTATGATTAGCCCATAGAACGGAAGGCAATTTTTTCACCCACTTCCCCTTGGCAACTTTGAGTCTTTTCTTGATTGAATTGATGATAGTTTTTTTTTATTCGACTCGGCTAAACCATTCGACTATGGATATTCGAGGCGTCGATGTTACCAACTTGATGTTCCTTTCTCCACAAAATCTTCGCGTTCGATCATTGATGAATTGTGTCTCGTTGTCGTACGTTATTTCAGATGGAATTCTAACCTGGGAGAAAGCCACTGCTTCGACCCATTTAGAGAAAAAATCTGTTAAAATTAAAGGAAATACCTTTTGCCCGGGGGCATGTGGTAATTTCCCAATAATATCCATTCCCCACTTCATAAAGGGCCATGGGATCAACGTCGAGTGCAAAGGTTCATAAGGTTTATGAGACATACCTGCGTGTTTTTATCATGCATCGCACGACTATACATACCTGACAGCATCTTGCCTTAATGACGGCCAATAATAACCTTGTCGTGATACTCGGTTAGCTTGACTTTCTTGCTTCCATTCTATCATCAGGCAGTTGATCGTTCACCAGATAATTTCTAATGTCGTCCGACCAAGAGTTTTTTCTTCGATTGGTGCGACCAAAATATTACCATCGTCTTTAATGTAAGGTGAACTATTGGGACATTGTCGAACGTTGTTTGATTAAGTGTTGACCCCAAATTGGCTAGTGCATCAGCTTGGGTATTCTGATCTCTTGGTATTTGCTCGATTACAAAGCGACCAAACTTCTTTGCTTTCTCCTTCACTATTTTATAATAAGCAATCATTCTTGCATCTTTTGCTGCAAATTCTCCATTAACTTGGTTAACAACTAAGGACGAGTCGCTCCGGACGTGCAAATGCGTTGCCCCCAAGTCGTGAGCAATTTTGATTCCTGCAATTAGTGCTTCATATTCTGCCTCATTATTTGTAGCTTTGAAATCGCACCGTATGGAGTATACTATTTTGCCCCCTTGTGGGGACTGTAGGACGACACCCAGGCCTGTTCCGCAAATGTTTGACGAATCATCAACGTCTAGTGTCCAAGTGGTGTCGTGCAAAGTCGCCACAATTAACTGGTCGGATGTCATTGTGTTTTCCATTTCTGGACTAAAATCAGAGACGAAATATGCCAGGACCTGTGACTTGATCGCCGTTTTGGGCTTAAAATCCATATCAAAATTGATGAGGTAAAAATTCCATTTAGCTAGTCGTCCTGTTAGTTCAGGTTTCCTTAACACCAACTTTAATGGAAAGTTAGTTACCACAATTATAGGATGTGATTCAAAATAATGTCGTAGCTTTTTAGCAGCCATGACTAACGAAAGTTAAAGTTCTTCTATAGACGCATACCTGGTTTCAGCGTCTAATAGAGTTTTACTTACATAATAAATTGGTAATTGTCGTCCGTCGGTTTCTCGTATAAGAACTGCACTTACCGAATTATTGCTGACGGCTAGGTAAAGTTGAAGGACTTCACCTTGTTCAGGTTTAGAGAGAAAAGGAGGCGACATCATGTATTTTTTGAGTTGCTGCAACGCTTCTTCATGCTTGTCCGTCCATTCGAACCCTTTATTCTTTCGTAGGACATTATAGAATAAATGACATCTGTCAGACGACCGAGAAATGAACCGGTTCATCGCTGCTACACGTCCTGTAAGCCGTTGGACTTCTTTAAAATTTCTGGGCGATTTTAGCTCGACAATTGCTTTAATCTGTTCTGGATTAGCTTCGATTCCTCGTCGTGTGACCATATAACCGAGAAATTTTCCAGCTCGAACTCCAAAGGAACATTTCGTCGGATTCAACTTTATCTTGTATTCACGCAATATGTCAAACGACTGCTTCAAATGTCTGATATGATCGTCCGCAAGTTTTGATTTAACAAGCATATCATCGATGTATACTTCCATAGTATCACCCAAATGTTCTTTGAACATCATATTCACCAATCGTTGATATGTCGAGCCTGCATTTTTAAGACCAAAAGGCATTACTTTGTAACAATAAATACCTTTATCCGTCATGAAGACTGTTTTCTCCTGGTCGTCTGAATGCATCAATATCTGGTTATCCCCAGAATATGCATCCATGAACGTGAGTAACTCATGTCCTGCTGTAGCGTCGACCATAGAGTCGATATGTGGTAATGGAAATGGATCCTTCGGGCATGCTTTGTTAAGGTCTGTGAAATCGATGCAGACTCACCATTTGCCATTTTTCTTTTGTACAACTACAACATTAGCGAGCCAATCTGGATACTTGACTTCTCGTATTTTTCCATGTCTTCGTGCGTCCAAGCAAAACAATCATAGTGGTCCTGCAAAAAAGAAATTAGTTGCTTTTTAAAGGAAGGGTCGAGCGTAGAACCTATGTAAACCATCTGGTCAGGCTTATCCTGGTTTAAGACGACAGCTTCTAAGCGATAATCGTCGTTAGTCCCAGGAACGTCCTGGTTCTATAATTGCTATACTGTCTGCTTCGGGGGCTTCAAGGAAACTTTGTAACATTCCCTAGCAACCTTTCTTTCGCCTTTGATTTCCTGTACTCCACATTGCATGGGGAATTTCAAGGTTTGATGGTACGTCGAAGGTACAATTTTCATTTCTTGGATCCATGGTCGCCCAAGGATGACGTTATAAGCTGATGAACAGTCGGCGACGTTGAACTTCGTCTGTCTTGTTGATTCCTTTAGCATATACTGGTAGTGTGATTTCCCCCATGGTACTTGTAATTCCACCATTAAATCCAACGTGTGTAGTCGAACGTCGTGTAATCTCGGATTTGTCGATTCCCATTGCTTTCACAGGGGAATTGTGGATACTATTGGCTTCAATTATTCGATTAGTGATCTCAAATTTTGAGTTTCTTGGAATGCCATTATCCTGAAAAAAGAGAACACTCGAAGGAAAATGTTAGTACGTCGTAAGATTATCGAAGATTTTCTTTGGATGGGGTCCCACGGATGGCGCCAAACTGTTTATGCCAAAAATCTCACAAGGAAAATTTAAGGTAAATGTGGAGCTTGATCCAACCAAAGAAAGTAACAACAATAATCGTACGACTATAATAAAAATAAAGTAAATGAGACAAGAGAATTGGTGACGCGGAAAACCCCTAAAATGGGTAAAAACCGCGGACGAGTGTGAGTCGTCGTGCACTATGGACGTCAATCAGGGACGTCGTCCTTTAGAACAAGTGTTACAAGTGTAATATAATGTAGAACAATACGATAAAGTAAAGTCGGTCGTGCGTCGTGTGTATTTAGACTTCAGTCGTGCGTTGTACGACAAACAACGGAAGGCTTTATGAACTTCAAGAGAGATTGAGCAAGCTTGAGAGTATCATTTGTGAGCTTCTAAGGTCTGAGAGTCAGATGTCCTCGAGTGAGATTTCCTCTTCGTATTTATAGTGCATTTTTCCGTTAGGACGCCTTTAATGTGTATCTTACACATTAATGGGATGACCGTTTTTACATTGATGATAACGTCCGTTATGTCCGTTATGTCCGTTGCTATTGATGAAGGCTTCCGTTATGATCTTTAGTCATAAATATCCTTGAATCCTGCATTAAAACATGGCATAATGTATATTGTAGATTAGTAACTGAAATTATGTCGTACGACAGAGACTGCGGATAGGTTCTGATAATTTAATTGAGGTCACTTGAAGAAAGGGCGTCTATTATCTATTTGGTCGTGCGACACAGTAAATTCTGACTGTTGGAATTCCTTACCTGTTGTCCAGCGTTAATCGTACGACAATGTACTATTGAAATTTTTACCCAAACAATTATAGCTTCCTGTTTAGTAATCTCTCTCTTTTTGTGAGGGTATCTCCTTGTTTATGGATGCGGGGGTTTTCTTTTTCTTCCGTTTCTAATGTTTTTTAACTTTTTCATTATTCTATTTATTTTCTTTTAATAAATTTATAGATAAACTAAAATCAATAAAAATATAAAATAATAATTATAACATATATTAACTTATTTATTTTCTTTTATGGTTTATTATATATGTTCTTTGTTTTAATTCTAATTCATATAATTATCGTACCGAAATAACTGAAATACATCTTTGTCTCGTTTTATAAATTGAAATACGGCAAATAATGTAAATTAACAAATAAATTAACACCATCGTAATTTAATTAAATTTATAAATTTTAAAAATATAAAAAAAATCCCTAAATTAGAACATGTTAACGACTTAAAAGTTGGTTGAATCATGCTTACTACTATTAGGGTTGGTTTGATTTGCGGGAATGAAATGGATTTGTAGGATTTAGATTTCAAATTCATTCCAATCATGTGTTTGGTTTACAGGAAATCTGCAGATTTGAAATCCTATGAATTCTTTGAAGTCTCTCAAACATATGCTTTTGAAATCCCAAGGGAGTGGCTAGGATTTCAAGGGATTTGTATATGATAACGTTTAAAAATATGTTAAAAACATTTTGTAACGACCGTGCCCTTACTCTATTATTTAGAAGTTGTGTGGGGTTTGTTAGAAAAAATAAAAGTTTGGGGTATGGGTGGAAATAAGGGAGAAAATGGACTAAAGCCCCTAAAAACCCTCATTCTCTCGATTCTATCCTAAGTGACGGCTAGAGAAGAGAAAGGGAGAACCAGTGCAATCTTCTTCAAGGTTTTGGGATTCGGAAAGCTTTAGGAGTGAGGTGTATCATCTTCTTCAAGGTAAGTAACTCTCTTTATTATTTCTTTCAAGCTTTAGAGATCCTCAATTGAGGAAATGTTGAGCCACTCGTTAAACTTTTCAATCGAGTTGGATTAAATTGTAATCTGGTTTCCCTTATGGTGAGTAATCTGGGTGAAGCAAGATTAGGGAACTCTTGGAAGTTAGGGTGACCATTGATTCAAATATCTCCTTGTAATCACCTCCTATTTGGGGATTTAGTGTTGTAAATTGCATTTGGGAAGAAACCCACATTCGATTAGTAAGAATCTGATTCAATTGGGTGTCACTTAGAATCACACCAATCGGGAGGTCGTGGCCACCGGGATTAGGTGGAACTCGGACGAACCCGGAAACCCGGGAACGAACCGAGCCCGGAAGCCCCAGGAATGGTCGGACCCGGTAGCCCCGGGAGTGAGCGGCCCAGTAAGCCCCAGGAGTGGTAACCCGGTAGGTCCCGGGAGTGGGTGAACCCGGTAGACCTAGGAGGAAGTAATCCCGGTATCCCAGGGAAGTTAATCGAAACCCGGACAATCCGGGTGAGCGTAGAACCGGACCAAAGGGAGAGTCGGGCCTTGGCCGACGTTGTCTTGGACCATCAGTGGGGTATCCTTGGTGTTTAAACCAGATTAGGTTAGGGAATCTCTGTTGGATTATCCAACCAGCTAATACTTCCCTCGGATGTGGATTTAATTCTAGGTGTGCAACTTCCGGGGGGGGGGGGCTAATTGATACTAAGAAAGTTAGTAAGGACGCCAGGTGAGTTCCCTTTTTCTCTGATATTGATTATTTTGTACGAATGTCGTTATTACCTTTTAAATGCACCTATAATGTGTTAAGTATCTGGTGTGATTTGAGGAATAATGTGTGGTATGTATACATGTAAATTTATAAATGTGCATATGGGGAGTGTGCCCATCAACAAATATATGAATTTGTTTCATATATTCCAGTTAAGGGTGGGTGTGTGCCCTAGCATGTTGCCAGGAGCATGCACGTGACGTAAGTGTGAACTAACTTGTTGAGATCATGCGTGCACAACTACTTTCTAATAAAGTGTGATGATCGTTTTAAATGAATGTAAATCATTTTATTATTACTTGTGCGTCGACGTGCTTAGAGGGATCTCACTAGACCTTACAGTCTAACCCTCGTTTTTCAAATAAAATCCCTTTTCAGGTAAACAGGTAGTGGAAGGCACTAGTAAAGGCAAGGGCAAGCTTTGATGTAGAAGTTGCTTTAAAAGGATTATCATTGGTAGTTGATGATAGACGTTTCTGTCTAGTTATGTTATATTTTTCTCAGCTGTAATCCCGTTTTAAGTTGCAAAGACCTTAGTCTCATTTCCGCATGTATTGACTTTAGATCTTGGTGACCATTTGCGGCGTGACTTATATATTTAAATGTTTGGCATGATTATTCGTGTATGGGTTGTTATAGTTGGTATCAGAGCCCTAGTTTAAGGGATTTAGGTGACCAGATGGGCCTAAACTTAAACGGCAGGGGTAGGAGGTACGACTGAGAACTAAGAGGACCGTAGGAAATACCTCTTGAGGGTCATTAATAATAGGGTAGCGATAACTATCATGTAAGGTAAATTTGGAATTATATCTGACCAATATAATTGTGAATTTACAAGTGCATGATTGTGCTTATTTTGCCTTATTATGTTGAAGTTGAGAATACACCCTGTCTTGTGTTATGCCAGTGATCAAGATGTCTGAACGAACTACGAGGAGTAGGTCTATGCCAGTTGCGGAGGAAGTTTCAGTGGAGGAGGTTCAGGTTTATGGACCAATGGACCCTCCAAGGGCAGCGACCACTAGGGGAAGAGGTCGAGGCCGCGGAAAGGGAAAGGGAAGAATACCCCAGCGAGCTGCCACTCAGGTGGAGGAGACTACTGAGGGGACATGAGACGTAAGAAGACCCGTGTCGTTCATAGGGCAAGAAGCGTGGAACTCCAGGGTGAGTTTGAGACTTCTCAGCAGGAGAGTTCGACGACTATAAGGGGAATAAGTCATTCCAGAGGTCGCGGACGAGGCCGCACTCAAGCCTTTGTGACCCAGGAGGTGTTTGCAACCGAGATGGGTAAGTTGCAAGAAACCCTACAAGCATTATTGAACCAGCAAAACAGGTCCCCAGCGGACGCTCAGACTAAAAGTGGTATGGAAGCAGACATGGAGATGTCTAGTTTTCCAATAACCAAAGTGGGTGGTCACTCTCAACAAACTCCACTTGAGCCTAGTGAATCGAAGATGGAGAAGGGATGTACGTTCAAGTCATTTGCGGCATGCAAGCCCCCTACCTTCAGTGGGTAACGTAACCCGGTATTGGTTTTGAAGTGGGTTCGGGAGATAGAAATGACCTTTGATACTAGTAAGTCTGCCAGGGAGGACCGGGTGTTGTTTGCGATAGCAATGTTGAAATCTGATGCTATCTTCTGGTGGGACATCGAGATAGGTGGGAAATGATCAGGGGTAGCTAAGGCGATTTCATGGGATGTGTTTGTGAAGAGGTTTAGAGCTCAATTTTTCCCTCTAGCGGCAGTCAAGAAACTGGAAGATGAATTATAGGGGATCGAGCAAGGAGCGATCAGTGCAGGAGTACACACCTAAATTTATCGAGAAGGCCAGGTTTGCAGAACTGTATGTACCTAACGAAGAGAGGCGCATCGAGAGGTACATCTAGGGACTGAGAAGTAATGTGAGGGGGTTGGTTTCGACAAGAGAACCCGCCACCTTTCAAGCGGCGGTCGATGTAGCGGAGCTTACTGAGAAGGAAAAGGATCAACAGATAACTGAAAGGGGAGGTAACAAGAGGAAGTGGGAAGAACTTGTGCGTGATGCTAAGAAATCTAAGGCCCCAGGATTTGAATCTCGATTTGGCCCTAAGCCTTGGGAGAAGCCGTGTAGGAAGTGCAATCGGGTGCATCGTGGGGATTGTACCTTTGAGCCCGATGGATGTAACAAGTGTAGGAAAGTCGGGCACATAGCGTGGGAGTTCCCTAATCCCAAGGCTTGTTATCTGTGTGGTTCTTCGGACCGCATAAAACCCGACTATCCGCAACTGAAGAAGGGTTCATCGGGTAGCTATGGTGGAAGTCGTGGAGGAGGAAGTGGGGAGAGGAAGATGGAGTCGGCAAGGGGAAAATCCGGGGCTTTTCACATGACGGCTGAGGAGGCGGTGGATACACCTGATATGGTGACAGGTACCTTTCTTGTTAACTCGACTCTTGCTATAGTATTATTTGATTCGGGAGCAAACCGATCGTATATATCGTCGAATTTTACGCGGTATTTGAATGTCAAACCTAGGCGTTTGGAGTGTGGGTATGAGGTGGAAATTACGGATGATAGTCGTGTTGTGGTGGGAGAAGTGTTTGACGGGTGTAGTATAGAAGTGTAAGGTCACTCTTTCCTAGTGCGGTTATACCCGATTGGTATGGGAGAGTTTGACATCGTCCTAGGGATGGATTGGTTGGCTAGCCATAACGCCAACATTGTGTGTAATAAGAAGATAATCCGTATCACCTTACCCGATTTGTGGGATGTACTAATTTATGGTGATCAGCGTGAGCGCAAATCATGCCTTATCTCTATGATGAAGGTAAGGGATGCCCAGGGTTTATAGCGTATGTTTTAGACGCTAAGAAGGAGAGGAAAGGGGTAGATGATGTGCCAGTGATGAGTGAGTACCCGAAGGTGAATTCAGGATTGACTTAGTCGAATTCAGGATTAACAAGTCGAATTCAGGATTGACTTAGTGCCGGGAGTGGCACCGGTAGCGCGTGCGCCCTATCGGTTGGCGTCGGAGGAAATGAAAGAGGTGATGACGCAGCTGCAGGAATTGTTGGACAAGGGTTTCATACGACCTAGTTCTTCCCCATGAGGAGCGTCGGTACTCTTTGTCAAGAAGAAAGACGGATCAATGTGTAACACCCCGAATTTTTGGTAAGCATTTATTCCCTTAAATCCGTATATCGCTCGTAGCCTAGTCTTAGTTCTTGGTTTCTCTTTTGCCTGGAATTTCTGTCCTAACTGGAGGTTGAGTGAGGTGGCCGGAAAAGAGGTCTTTTGTGTCGATAGTTCTCCACGCGTGTCCATCTGCGCCACCATCCGCGTGGGGCTCTGCCCTTGTACAACTCCAGTGTTCTGCGCAACTCTCCCCGCGAGTCCATCCGTGCCAGCAACCGCGCGGAACCCTTGTGCATGAATAAGAGGCTGAAATCACCCCCAAACCTCATTTATCCCTCTTTATCTCCTTCTTAAATGCTCCCAACATTAATATAGGGCAAGAATCAATTTTGGGCTGCATTTAAGTGTTTCAACCACCATCTTCCTCAAGGCTTCCATCATCAACCTAGATCAAGTCTAGGATCTCATTAACTCCATAGTCTCCATCTCCTACCTCAAGAATACTTGGATTTCTAGGGTTTTCCACATTGTGAGTTCATCCTTGTTTTCTAAAAATTTATACATGTCAAACTAACACTTTTAGACTTCTAACCATCTCCTTATTTATATTTCTTTGTTGAAATCTATTTTGACCTAACTTTACATTTTTGGAGATTTTTAGGGTTTTCTCACTATTTTGAAAATATGATAATGAATCTTATTTTTGAGCTATAAATGTGATGTGTTCTACACATCTATGGTTAAATATCTACATAAATGCTTCTAGCTCTATTTATGGTTTTCATATACCATGGGATTTATGGAAGAAAAATGTTGATGGGAAAAATGAAATCATATGAGTGGTTGAATAACTACAATGGTGATTATTGTTACGATAGTAAAAGTTGGAAAAATCTATTATTCAGAAAGTACACAAATATTTTGGGGTTTGTTCACATGTGTCGGTCCAACAATACTTATCAAGTTTATAGAAACAACAACACAATATGATTACCAACCTGTATTGATTATAACAAACGAGTTACAAGGTTGATCGATTAAGCTTTGATTGTGTTCTCTATGATTTTCTCTCAAATACACCTTTTAGTGTGTGTTTGTATGTCTTTTTTTTTTATCTGATGTGTGAGAGATAGAGAGATACACTTAGATAATATCTAGAATAGATATTATCTAAATCTAATCTACCTAACAACTTGCAAGAGCAAGTTGTAGTATTAAACTAATATAACTACATAATATCTAACAAATAGATATTATGTCTAACTAAGTTAATATATAACTAACTAAGTTACCTAAGTTAACTAATATCTAACATACAAGATATTAAGTTAACTTTTACAATAATAAACAAATACATTGATTACATTGACATTTATTACAAATAGATATAGACTTTTATATCGAGAGTCGACGTTCCGGCTTTAGCTTCAGATTGCGATCTTTATATTGGATGATCTTGAATCCAATGAGACCGTGTCTTAACAATCTCCCCCTTTGGATCAAGATCATTACGAAAATGATGTAGCAATTTGATCTTCTCTTTTAGCTCAGAAGATGCAATCTTTTTCTCTAGCTCTTGACTCAGCATGTCTTCAATCTAATAATCTCCCCTTTAGAAGAGTGGACGTGATTCTTGAAACATGTGATCTTTGCCATTTCTTGTTGTAGTCATTCTCCCCCTTTTTGATGTTAAATGCAACGACTTCATCAAAATTAGTGGCAAGAAATGTCAATCTTGCGGTAAGAGCCCCTGATTCGTCAATTCATAAGAGATTCATCCAGATCTTTGCAAATCCAGACAAATTAGATGTGTAACACCTGAATCAACTAATGAATCAGTTAGAATGCCTGTCAGTAACACTAAGTCACTGTGTGTAACGAATACACTTTGGAAAGGAGCTGTTTGATGTTGACTCCCCCAGGGCTTCCATTTAATCATCGAAACACCACAAAGGTAATTTCTATAAACGTTATGACAAAGAAACTAATTCCTTGTGTGTTCGTGCTTGTGTTGAAAGAATTAAACACAGATGATTGCTTATTGGCTCAAAATTATGTAAACCACTGAGACAACAGTAAGTTAAACACAGACTCAATGTGCATGATTGAAGTGCGAAGGTGGGGCAGACTTCCTTCTTTTCAATATCTAGATTTTCCGAATGAAAATCAGATAGCATATGTGTTGCATCCCCTTTTGAAAAAGTGAAACACTTTCTTGTTGAGAAGAAAATGAGTAGATGGTGAGGTTTGATCAAGAGTTGGCATGGGTTATTTGCCTGTTTCAATAATGATCACCAAAGAATTGTGAATCACTAGAATGGTGGCTACCCGGCTCAGAAAAAGTTGGTGCAGAGTTTTGATATTCTTTTAACTCTGTTCTCACACACTCTTTCTTTTAAACTTTTTGCTTTCTCTAATCACACTCATTCCTTTTCGTTTTCTTACACTGAATCACTAAGGATTAACTTCTTGGGTAGAAATCACTGGTTAAGGTGATTCCATAGAAGTTGTGTTATTTCCTAGCACAATGATTCCTTGTTTTCCTAGATGCACGTGATGCTCAGATTGGTTTAACTATTTCAGTTAAAGCACAATATTGATCATGAAAACATTTAAAATACACTCCCAAAATATAAAATGTGATGAATAATCGGGAAGTGTTTTGAACATTAAAAACAATGTTTTCTTATGATTGAAAGTTGTCCTTCTTTCAACCATATGTGAGATGAAGATATAGAATTATAGATTTACGTATGATCTCCCATCTCATGAAGCTAAGCTTTAAGTCATAGAAATATGAACTTGTAAGTTTCTCTCAAAAATTCTGCAAAAGTCTAATGTCAAGTCAAAGTAATAATTATTCACTTATATTGAAAAGACAAAAAGCAGTAAAACTTTTAAAGTATGAGTCCTGATCTGAAATAATCAGAAGTCATTTCCGAACTCCCTTTTTGATTTGAAGAGCTCCCCCTAAAATCTTGCATAACACAAAAATTGGCATTAAAAGGTACATGCAACATTTTATGAGCTCCTCCTCGAAGTAATATTGACCAGGTGTCAATTTCTTCTCATTCTCCCCCTTGGATCATGAACATTTTGATAGAATGACAGATATCAATCAGAGTTAAGAATGAAGAAATGATGAAAAAGTATACAATAGAAAACTTTGTTAGGTAATTACCGATTATATCTTAAGATTTAGCATACCAAGCTTAGAGACAAGAAAGTTGAACCTCTTTTCATCTAAGGGTTTGGTGAACAAATCGGCAAGTTGATAATCAGTCTTTACAAAGAAAAGTTCAATTGTTCCTTTTTCAACATGATCTTTAATAAAGTGATACCTGACGTCTATGTGCTTTGTCTTCGTGTGTTGAACAGGATTCGCTGTTATTGCGATGGCGCTCTTGGAGTCACAGTAGATCGGGATCTTGTTGAAGTGGAAACCATAGTCGCGTAATTGAGTTCTCATCCACAAGACTTGAGAACAGCAGCTAGCAGCAGCTACATATTCTGCTTCGGCCGTGGAGGTTGAAACACAAAGTTGCTTCTTTGATCCCCAACTGACAAGTTTGTCACCGAGGAACTGCACATGTCCTGACGTGCTCTTCCTGACTAACATACAACCTGCATGATCTGCATCTGTGTAGGTTGTTAGTTCAAAACTAGTATCTTTAGGATACCACAGACCGAGATCTGCAGTGCCCTTTAGATACCTGAAAATACGCTTTACAGCAGACAAATGGATTGCTTTAGGATTGGCCTGATATCGTGCACATAAGCATGTTGAGAACATGTAACACCCCGAATTTCGTTATGTAACCTTGGTATTCTAGTGTTAAGCTTTTGTCGTTAGCACCGCGTTTGTTACCAAGTTTGAGTTTGGCCTTTGGTGGTTTTGGACAAACCACAGTGAACTACGCGAGTTATGCCGCGGGTTGAGGTCGCGGTATAACCCGCGAAACCCACTGGATGGTTTAGGGTTTTTGGACACGGGCGAGTTATGTCGCGAGTGGAAGTCGCGGCATAACCCGCGAGATGGCCTGGCCGACTTATACACTTTTCAGTCTAAATATCTCTCACTTATCTCATTTGAGATTCATTTTCTGAAATCTCAATCTCTCTCTTCTCTCTCTCTAAATATCATTCTCTCTTTTCGCTCTCTCTTTAAGAGTTGGTATTTTATATCAAGTGTTTGATCCGAGGTTCCGGTGTAGAAAGCTTTGTCTTGTCTAAAGGGTCGATATCTGGTTCTTCGGGTTTTTCGTATAAACCTATTGGGTGAGTTCCTACTACCTTTCTAAAACTTTATACATGTCAAAGGGTTACATTTTGAACTCCTATGTATCTCCCTGATTTCAGATTTCAGATTCATACATTTTGGATATAAGTTAACTTTTGGGAGATTTTAGGGTTCCGATCATTTTATGATGGATTCTATAGTATTTGAAGTAAAATGATGTTTTACTTACACATTATGTGGACATGTGAAAGAATGTTTATGGACTCATTTTGATAATTTTCATTCTTACCGGAAGTTGAACTTGAGAAGGCATTTTGTTTATAAAATGTTTTATACCATATGACTACCTATGGTTGTTTACAAAGTTATTGGGATGTCTATTCCCCATCAAAGAAAAGGCATTTTGTTTATAAAATGTTTTATACCATATGACTATCTATGGTTGGTCACATAAATTGTTGTGACAAGTTTGTACCAATTACTAGCGGATCCCTAGGTTTGAGTCGACTTATATTTCATTATTTGAGATTACCAAGTAATGTAAATATAGAGCTACATGTGCATTAAATTGTGAGGCTCTGGCCGTTAACAAATATAGAGCTACATGTGCATTAAATTGTGAGGCTCTGGCTGTTAACAAATATAGAACTACATGTGCATTAAATTGTGAGGTTCTGGCCGTTAATAAATTATGGAACTACATGTGCATTAAATTGTGAGGTTCCATAAGGTAATCAAAATGAAGAACTACATGTGCATTAAATTGTGAGGTTCTGGAAAGAAGGTTTTTGACCTTATTTTAATGGATTTTATTCCTAACATCAGTTAACTTGGAAATGCTTGTTTGAAAGGTTTCCTTTTTGGATGTAAATGTTATATCCCCTGAAATTTATAAACTGTATGTTCTCACTAGGCTTTTAAGCCTAACACTTTTTCTCAAATGATATGTATATCAGGTTCTCGTTAGCGGCGGGTTGCTAAGGGCTTGAGTGCCGGGATTGATCTCGAGGTTTTTTTGAGATTGTGTAGTATTGGATTGTTGGGCGTTGTTAAGTCCCACATTTTTAGATAATTCTGGATCAACAACTTATGTAATCTAGATAGTATATGTTTAGATTAGTTGGTTGATGAATTCTATATCCGTTCAGATTTTGTATAGTCTTAAGGACTGATCCCCTTTATGGGAAGTTTATATCAATACGGATGTCTTGTTGTCATATTTCCAGGTTTTAATTTACTCTGAATTTTAGAGTGTTACAGAACATTATATCTGGCCTACTCGACGTAAGATACATTAAAGAACCTATCATCCCTCGATAAGTCCTAATATCAACAGCCTTTCCCGAAGGATCACTGCCAATCTTAGTACCTGGTGCCATTGGGGTACCAATCGGTTTAGAATTTTCCATTTGGAACTTCCGAAGAATATCCCTAATGTACTTTGATTGATTGATAAAGATACCCGTAGAAAACTGTTTTACTTGTAAACCGAGAAAGAAATTCATCTCTCCCATCAAGTTCATTTGAAATCTAGACACCATAAGGTTTGCGAAGTTCTTACAGTACTTAGTATTTGTAGAACCAAAGATAATATCATCTACATAGATTTGAATTAAAATGATATCGCCTTTTTCCTTTTTAATAAACAAAGTGGTATCCACCGTACCTTTGGAAAACCCAGACTTAACTAGAAAAGTGGAAAGGACATCATACCAGGCTCGATGTGCTTGTTTCAGACCGTAGAGTGCTTTGTCAAGAATGTAGACATGATTCGGCTTCTCTTGATTGACAAAACCCTCTGGCTGAGAGACGTAGACTTCCTCCTTCAGAATTCCATTTAGGAATGCTGTCTTCACGTCCATTTGAAAGACCGTGAAGTTTTTGTGGGCTGCGTAGGCTAGAAACATTCTGATTGCCTCTAATCGCGCCACAGGAGCATATGTTTCGTCATAGTCTATTCCTTCCTCTTGTCTGTATCCTTTGGCTACTAGTCTTTCCTTGTTCCGGATGACGGTACCATCTTCGTCTTTCTTAATTTTGAAGATCCACTTCGTACCTATAATGGTTTTACCTTTAGGCTTTGGTACGAGTCTCCAGACTTTAAGTGCATCGAACTGATTCAGCTCTTCTTGCATTGAGATCACCCATTCTGGATCTGCAAGTGCTTCCGATACGCGTGTTGGCTTGAACTTGCTTAGAAAGGAGTCATGCATGCACAGGTTCATTGATGCTGACCTAGTTTGCACCGGTTTTGATGGATCGCCAATTATTTGGCTTATCGGATGCTCTTTGGTCCATTTTTGTTCATGAGGCAGTGGATAAGATGACTGTATGTCAGTTGTGTCATCTATGAATCCACTTGTACCTTCTTCTGTTTGTTCAGGAGGATTGATTGTTTCAGTTGAAGTGGCAGGTTCAGAAGGCTCAGCAGGTACAGCTTGAACTGGCTGTAGATGGATCTGTACAGAATCTCCTACTGTTGCAGCTACTTCTGTCTCTTTATCACATGGAACTTCTTCAACTGTTGGAGTCGGCATTTGAATTGTAATCTCTTGTTGAATTGGGGCATTTGATTCAATTGGAACATCTGAACTGGTTAGATGAGTAGTCGTTAAGTCTTCCATCCTGTCAACCACAACAGATTTCTTTACATTAGATCCGAGATATTCATCATAAAACAATTCAAATAATAAATCTAAATCAGATAAATGGTTAGTAGAAGTTGATGCTTCATCTGATTTATTCTTTTGAGATGCAGGTTCTGGACTGAGATGCCCAGAAGCTAGTACTCCGGTTATAACGGGTTCTGAACGTTGTTGTTCGGAAGCCATTTCTTCATCAAAGGTGACGTTGACGCTTTCAATCACCGTCTTTGTCTTCTTTAGATAGACACGATATGCAGTCGCTGTTGAGGAATATCCAATGAAGATTCCTTCATCTGCCTTAGCGCTGAACTTGTTGAGATTCTCCCTATCGTTTAGTACGAAACACTTACATCCAAATATATGGAAGTATTTGATTGTCGGTGTTCTGTTGTTGATCAAACCGTAAGGAGTCTTCTTGAATCTCCGATGTATCATGGAACGATTCTGTGTGTAGCACGCGGTCGAAACAACTTCTGCCCACAAAAATAGAGGTAAGTTGGAATGACTTAGCATAGTACGAGCAGCCTCGACTAGCGTTCGATTTCTTCTTTCAACTACTCCATTTTGTTGAGGCGTTCGAGCAGCAGAATATTGATGTGAAATCCCGACAGATTCGAGATATTCTTCAACTTTGTTGTTCTTGAACTCTGTGCCGTTGTCTGTTCTTAGAATCTTGACCGGTTTCTGCAGATTCACTTGGGTCGTTTTCAGGAATGTAATGAGAACATCAGGTGTCTCATCCTTTGAATGAAGAAACTTGACCCATGTGTATCGCGAATAGTCGTCCACGATCACGAGTATGTACTTCTTGCCACCTAAACTTTGAGTGCGCATTAGACCGCATAGATCCATATGCAATAACTCTAAAGGAGCATTGGTACTTGGTTCTCGCTTCGGTTTATGAGGTGCCCTCTTCATCTTGCCCTTCTCACAAGCTGCACAAAGATGTTCTCTTTTGTTGGATCCCAGATCTAATCTCGTAACAATGATATAAACAATAAGAGTAATGACAGCGGAAGTAATGCAGTTTAATATCAAAGGAGATTCAAATATCACAGTTCATAAAGCAGATAAAGATAAACAAGATATTCTTAGAATAAAGTATTCAACTTATATTATCAGATATATAACTTCTTAAGCACACTTGAACAATAAGGTGATGGTCCTATTTATAGGACCATAAAGTAAGCAGTGTACTTGTATGACGAGAAAGAGCATGCTGAACAGTGACCTACTCTAGAAAGTAAATCTTATCACTAAGTGACGTGTCATCTGTTCTTCTGTTCATTCTCTGAACTTCAGAGAACATCTTCAGAATGTCATCAGAGCCTCTGACATTGTCTTCAGAGCCTCTGATGAAGCCATCTCGTCTTCACACTTGAACATCCAGAGAGAATGTCTTCAGAGCTCTGACGTTGTCTTCAGAGCCTCTGATGAAGCCATCTCTGATGTCTTTTCTGAGTGCTAAGTACTTCAGAGGCAGGTTTGTCCTCTGAAGTCTTCATCCTCTGAAGTCTTCATCCTCTGAAGTCTTCATCCTCTGAAGTGTATCTTCTTGAAAGTCCTCTGAAATAGGACTGGTATTTTCAACACTTTAACAGATGATTTGGAGCTAACAATCTCCCCCTAAGTGTCGAAAAATAGAAGATACAAAAAAATAACAGAGAATTGAATTTTACACTAGAAAGCATAGAGAAGAAAATTATTCTCTTAAGTATTACTTCTTAAACATTTGGAAGTTTAATACAAAGAAAGTAATAATAAAAGAAATAAAGAAACAGACTACTATTTGTCACTTGAACAGATTCCATGGAATTTCATGATCAGAGCTCTGAAGCTGATCATCGAGTCGATCTCTAAGTCAAGCTTTGCCAGTAAATCTGCTCTGTGCCTTTCTTCCTTTGCATGGATCAATTTCTTTATACCTCTCAAGGTTTCATCAGAGTACTTCGACACTTCTGAAGCTAGAAAGATCTTCTTTTCTTGATTTATTCTGAAGACGAAACCCAGAGGTTCTGCAACGATTGATCCAGTCTTCTGTTCTTTAAGTTTGTCGAATGACTCCACAGGTTCAGTTACTTCCAGCTTTTCTTCCCCTAGGTTCAGAGCAATTTGAAAGTCACGTTTTGCTCGGTGTTTGACATAGGCCTCCATTGCCCGTCGGACTTCAAACATGCCCATCCTGATTTCCCTTCTTCCATGATCATACCTGGCAGAGCAATAGGCATATAAATGTGGTAAATCATATGGATTTAGATTTACGAGATCATTGTCATTGAACTCATAAATCTTCTGATCAGATCGAGTTACCACATAATTCCTATAGATTATCTTGTTGTAAGCAAAGGTCTTTTCTGAGATTTTGTTGATTTTGATGATTGGATCATCAGAGAGGACCTGTGCTCTTGGTTTTGTTTTATCTCTGATAAATCTTCGCTCATAGTCTGGCATGTCCTCTCTGATTCTTGGATTCAGAGGAATGACCAGTGTATCTGCCATGTTGAACTCACAGTAAATGTATCTGAAGTGATCTTCTATGGAAGCTTCTGGATTTGATTCGAGGAATGTGGGAGGTTTATTGAACACTTTTGCTGGAAGACCGATGCTTGCTTTCTGAACAGGATTCTCTGAAGGAACCTGTTCATCAACAACCATGGTTTCTGGTTCCTTCATCTGTGGAGGATCTTCTTTTGAGGGTTCAGAGATGTAGCCATCTATCTCTGGTGATTCCCTCAGCTCTGACGTTGTTGAAGTATGATGTGGTTGAGCATTCTTGAAGACATACTCTTCGACATCAACTACTTCAACTTCTTCTTCAACCTCTTTTTCAGAATCTGATTTTTCTTCTTTTTTATATTCTGATTTTTCTTCTTGTTCAGATTCTGATTTTTCTTCTTGTTCAGATTCTGATTCGTAAGCATCTCTCATCACATAAGTTGGTCTTTCTGGTGATGAGAATGCATCTTCTGATGTAGAGAAGTCTACCAGCTGCTCGTCTTCATCTTCTTCCAGAGCTCCAATAGTTTCTGGAGTTGCAGCTATTATTGGAGCATTCGATGTGGATGGTGCTAGAAAGATGACAGGTACTGGCGATTTTAAAGTTGCCTGAAGATCTTCAGCAGAGGTGGAGGTTGAGCGTCTTTCTATTCCTTTCTCCTTGCTTTGGTTTGTTTCAGAGGGAGTGGACTCCTTTTGTGTTTCAACAGGTTTTGGTGTAGGAGTTTTCTCCCCCTTATGAAGATCGGATGACCCCTGAGGTTGGTCATCTGCGTCATCAGAATCTTCATACCTTGCCTTCTTCCGTGCTTCCTCAGAGCATGCGACCTCTGGTACCTTTCTCTTTAATACTCCCTCTGAAGATTTGACATTCTTCAGAAGGTCTTCAATCTTTTTGTTCTGCTGAGTGGTCTTGGAGACGAACTTGCTGGAGATATTCAGAACATTGCTGGTGATCTTCTTTGAAAAGTTGGTCAGGTCAGCCTTTGTAATGAATTCTGTTGTAGCAGGAGCAGCAGCAGAGGAGGTAGAGATCTTTGCAATTACCTCTGCCAAAGAACGCAAGACTTCCTCTTTGAATTGAGAAAAGTCTGCATTTGTTGGAGTGGGGGCAGAGGTAGGAGGAATCGCCTTGAGGAGCTCTGTTTTGGAGTTCTGAATCTCTATAGACAAAACTGAGTCATTTTTTATGACCAGGCTTTCCAGAGTATCCAGTTTTTCGTTCTGATTGAGAACCGTCTTTCGCAGCTCAGAGACCTCTGTAGTGAGCTTTTCAACTTCAGAGTTAGAGGCAGAGGCCTCTGAGGTCTTCTCCATTTGAAGTTTTATCTCCTTCAGAGATTCTCTGATTTCATCACCAAAGATTTTGAACTCTTCTTTGGTAACGTAATCAGAGGGGGTAACCTTAGGATCAACACATGATTCTAAGTTTCCCTCGAGTTCAGAGGGGCCTTCTGTCGGAGGTTGTTTGATGTTGTCTCCGGAAGGACTTCCCATTAATCCTTGGGGACCCTTTTTCAAGGATCTCCCTATAATGGTTCCGATTGGTCTCTGATCATCAGAGTCAGAATCTGATGATGAGAAACGAATGTGTTTAGAAACCTTGCTGTCCAGGCTAAGGATTCCTTGTGCAATAAGGTCGTGCCATTCTTTTTCTGACAGGCAATCCTTACGTTCTAAGGGACGGTCCAACTTATTTTGAGCCACAAAGGCATCATGTGTGGGTGGAGGTGACATACTCTGGGGTAAGTGAGTATTTTTATCTTGGTCCAAGTCCTTTTGGGAGGACTTAGCCGTATCAGAGGTTTCCCCTCTGGTGCATGCGTCAGAGGCAGAAGCAGATGCCTCTGAGCGGTTAGGATGGGAAGGGTTCGAGGTGTGCACCTCTGTTTCAATGTCCATTGATGCTGGACCATCTTGGACAGTAAATTTGTTTGCACTGGGATTTGGGCTTTGGATTCTCTCATTTGTGTCATCAGAGACATCTTTTTCTACCTCACCGCCCTCAGATTCTAGGTTTAGAAACTCACCCTCTGGAAATCTCTCGTGCTCACCTTCCTCTGCTCTGACAGAGTTATTCTCTTCGTCAGAGGGAGGGTTCTCATGTTTTCTCTTCCTCACTCTCTCAGAGCCACCCTCTGGTTCTGCTCTGTTAATGTTTTGAGCAGTATCAGAGATATCACTCTCTGATTCATGCTCAGGCTCAGAACCTAAATGTGTTGGGGATCCCATCATCGGTTCTGATGATTGGGCAACACGACTAAGTAGGAGATGGGTAGGAGAGTCAGCAGGAATGATTTCAATCATTGTGTGTGGGAAACGTCGGTCATGTAGATACGGAGGAACCTCTGTGGCTTTGAATGAGTTCATCATAAACAGAGGTGTCATTGGGCCCTCCTCAGTGATGGAGAATTTCTCCATTGCTCGTTGAATGACCACTGAGATGAATCGTGGAAACAGTACCGATATTGGTTGTTTGCCTTTGGCCAAGTCCTTGTTCTTCTTGTCCACAGCTGTCAGCATCTCACAGAAAAGAATGTGGGCCATATTGATGCTTCTGTTGAAAAAGAGAGCATACATTATGGCTATTATCGCTGGATGAGTCTGATCCTGGCTTCCAGTTTTGCAGGTTATTGTTCGGTTGAGAACACTGAACATAAAGTTCCATTTGGGAGGTAGGCACTGACGTCTGAATTGACTGAGGCGTGTTATTTCTTTGTTGTAGCCTAAGTGTTGGAGGAACTGAATAAGAACTTCTTGAGTTGGAGGTTTCTCAAAGGTTTCTATTTGAAGATCAGTTGTGGTGAGGAGGTGGAATCGGCGAGTTAGGGTTTGTGGGGTTATCCTTATGCTTAAGCTTTGTTCACCTAGGTTAATGTGCCCAACCAGTCCTTCCTTATCATCGTCGTATTCACTTGAATACCACCATTGTTGGACAAAGCGAAGGGGAATGTCTGACGCATGTTTGGTTAGAACATCATTGAGTTCGCAGTTGGTGAAAAAGTCGAGGATTGGGCGAAACTGTTCATCATATTTTGATGGGGTTACGTCCAGAAAGTAGTTGTTTCCTTTTACTGGAACGTCGAACTGTACCAAATTCAAGCTTGGAACAAGTTTGCTTGAGTTATCTGAAGTTTGGGAATGAGCCGCCATTGTTGCAGGTTGAGAAAGATGAAAGCTTAGAAAGAGAGAATCGGCTTTTGGATTTTGAGAGCGTAAAGAGTAATGGGAAGTGAACAGGGTATTTTATAGCTACAAAAGGAAGGTAGAGGGAGAGGTTATCGAAGCGGCGAATGAGAGTCTTAATTGCAGAAAGGACGTTCCATCATCCCCGAATTGATGGGTGACACGTTTAGGCGTGTAGGGGAGAACCGCTTTGTGTCAGTAAACCGTCAGAAAAGAAACGAGTGGTTATCCAAAAAGATTTAAAAAAAATCCTTGAGGATTTGTTTAATGGCTCTGATATAAACATCAGAGACCAGATCTGGGTTCTGATAAAATCATCAGATACAAGATCAAAGGCTCTGATATAAACATCAGAGACAAGATCAGAGGCTCTGATATAAACATCAGAGACAAGATCAGAGGCTCTGATATAAACATCAGAGACAAGATCAGAGGCTCTGATATAAACATCAGAGACAAGATCAGAGGCTCTGATATAAACATCAGAGACAAGATCAGAGGCTCTGATATAAACATCAGAGACAAGATCAGAGGCTCTGATATAAACATCAGAGACAAGATCAGAGGCTCTGATATAAACATCAGAGACAAGATCAGAGGCTCTGATATAAACATCAGAGACAAGATCAGAGGCTCTGATATAAACATCAGAGACAAGATCAGAGGCTCTGATATAAACATTAGAGACAAGATCAAAGGCTCTGATATAAACATCAGAGACAAGATCAAAGGCTCTGATATAAACATCAGAGACAAGATCAGAGGCTCTGATATAAACATCAGAGACAAGATCAGAGGCTCTGATATAAACATCAGAGACAAGATCAAAGGCTCTTATATAAACATCAGAGACAAGATCAGAGGCTCTGATATAAACATCAGAGACATGATCATTTCTCCCCCCTTGAAAGATGAAAGGGTCGTTGTCTCCCCCTTGACACATGCTTGGAGATTCATGAGAGTAAGTTTAACCATATTTGAAAGTCTAGAGGCTCTGATAAAAGGATCAGAGACTCTGCTCTTTTGTTAGGTAGACATATTCAACATTCCCAACTTGCTAATTAAAAAATTGAACCTTCGTTCATCTAAAGCTTTTGTGAAAATATCAGCAAGTTGAAGTTCAGTTGGTACAAAATACATCTCTATTGTTCCTTTTTCAACATGATCTTTCAGAAAGTGGTACCTTACATCGATGTGCTTGGTTTTGGAGTGCTGTACTGGATTGGCAGAGATGGCTATGGCACTTTTTGAATCACAGAGAATTGGAATTCTGTCAAATTGCTGGCCATAATCTCTGAGCTGAGTTCTCATCCATAATACTTGTGAGCAACAACTAGCAGCAGCAACATATTCTGCCTCTGCAGTTGAAGTGGAAACACAGTTTTGTTTCTTGGATGACCAACTTACCAGCTTATTGCCCAATAACTGACAACATCCAGAGGTACTTTTTCTGTCAAGCTTACATCCGGCATGATCTGCATCAGTGTAAGCTGTTAGATCAAAATTTGAGAGTTTTGGATACCAGAGGCCTAATGTTTGTGTCCCTCTGAGGTATCTGAAAATTCTTTTCACAGCAGTTAAATGAGATACCTTTGGATTTGCTTGATATCTAGCACAAAGGCATGTTGCAAACATTATGTCAGGCCTACTTGCAGTTAAGTATAATAGTGAACCTATCATTCTTCTGTAGGTTTTTATATCCACATTCTCTCCTGATGGATCAGAGTCAAGTTTGACTCCGGTGGATAAAGGTGTTCTCATTGAAGTTGAATCATTGAGTTTGTATTTTTGCAAAATTTCAGAGACATACTTAGATTGACTTATGAATGTACCTTCTGAAGTTTGTTTTACTTGTAAGCCTAGAAAGAAAGTTAATTCTCCCATGAGGCTCATCTCAAATTCACTCTTCATCAACTCTGAGAACTTGTCACAATACTTTTGATTGGTAGAGCCAAATATAATGTCATCAACATAAATTTGTACTAAAAGCATCTCATTCTTGTACCTTTTGATGAATAAGGTAGTATCAATTGTGCCCTTTTCAAATCCATTGTTAATCAGAAAAGTGGACAGAGTCTCATACCAAGCTCTTGGGGCTTGTTTGAGTCCATACAGAGCTTTATCCAAATAATACACATGATTAGGATACTCTGTACTTTCAAATCCAGGTGGTTGTTGGACATAGACTTCTTCATTTAATTTACCATGAAGAAATGCAGATTTAACATCCATTTGATAAACTTTGAATCCTTTGTGTGCAGCATAGGCTAAGAAGATTCTGATTGCTTCTAGCCTAGCTACAGGTGCAAAGGTTTCATCATAATCAATGCCTTCTTCCTGGCAATATCCTTTTGCAACTAACCGGGCTTTGTTTCTGATTATTATGCCATCCTCATCCTTTTTGTTTCTGAAAACCCATTTTGTTCCAATTGCAAATTTTCCTTTAGGAAGGGGAACTAGGGTCCAGACTTTGTTTCTTACAAACTCCTGAAGCTCATCCTGCATTGCAAAAATCCAATGAGGATCTTCAAGAGCTTCTTTTACCTTCTTTGGTTCAATAATGCTCAGAAAGTTTACATATAAGCATTCATTGATGGTGGCAGATCTTGTTTTAACTCCTTCGGATGAGGATCCAATGATCTGATCAATTGGATGATCTTTTGTCCATCTGGTGATTGGAGCAATAATTTGTGCAGTTTGAGATTCAGAGGCTCTGAAATCTGGTGATGCCTCTGTTGTACTGTTCAGAGGCTCTGATGGTGATGCCTCTGTTGTACTGTTCAGAGGCTCTGATGGTGATGCCTCTGTTGTACTGTTCAGAGGCTCTGAGTTTTGTTCCAGAGATGTATATTCTTGTTCATCATTTGTTTCTGGAGTTGCTTCAGCTACTTCGTGATCATCTTCTGATTCACTTTGCTGATCTGTATTTGGTGAGACAGAGGGTGTTAGTTCAGAGGGACCTGAAAGGGTTGTACCTGTTTCTTGAGGTTCTTCTGAATTCTCTCCCTGTCTTTCTCTGAAGATAACTTCAGAGATATTTTCATCATCAAAGAAATCTTCAAATATTTTGTTTAATTCAGATTCCCTTGATGATTCAAATATTTGTGATGAACTTTCTTGTTGTTCAGAGCTTTTATTGTCATCAAAAGTGATATTGATGCTCTCTTGGATAGTCCTTGTTCTAAGATTGAACACTCTGAAAGCTTTTGAGGCTAATGAATATCCAATGAATTTGCCCTCATCAGCTTTCTTGTCAAACTTTCCAAGATATTCTCTATCTTTCAGAATATAGCACCTGCATCCAAAAACATGAAAATATTTAATATTAGGTTTTCTATTGTGAATGAGTTCATAAGATGTTTTCTGAAATCTCTTCACAATTGTAGCTCTATTCTGAGTGAAGCAGGCTGTTGCTATTGCTTCTGCCCAAAAATTTGTTGAAAGATTAGATTCAGCAAGCATTGTTCTGGCAGCTTCAACCAGTGTTCTGTTTTTCCTTTCAACTACTCCATTTTGTTGAGGAGTTCTTGCTGCTGAGAAGTTAGGGGTAATGCCTTCTTCTGATAGATAAGAATTGATTTTGGCATTTCTGAATTCTGTTCCATTATCACTTCTTAGTTTCTGAACTTTGTTGCTGAATAGAACCTGTAATCTTTTCAACAATCTTATTAATATTTCAGGTACATCAGATTTAGCTCTAATGAATTCTATCCATGTATATCTGGAAAATTCATCAATTAGAACCAGAATGAATTTCTTACCTGCTGGACTCTGTACAGAGATAGGACCACAGAGGTCCATATGAAGGATGTGCAGAGGTCTAGGACAGTTGTTTTCACTTTTGGTTTTATGGGAAGATCTTTTCATTTTACCCATCTCACAAGCAGAACAAAGATGATCTTTGTTAAACTTTAGAGATGGTAATCCCTTAACCAAATTAAGTTTAACTAACTTATCAAGTGAGGAAAAGTTTAGATGTGAAAACTTTTTATGCCAGAGCCGGATTTCCTCACTATTCAGAGATACAAGACAAAGTTTCTCTAAATCAGTGTCTGTGATTTTGGTAAAGTTCATTCTGTAGAGGTTACCTCTTCTGTCTGCTCTTAGCATTTCTTAACCTGATTCTGAGTGAAGAAGTGAACAATATTTTCTTTGAAATTTCACATCGAAACCATGATCACAAAGTTGACTTATGCTTATCAGATTGTGTTTTAATCCATCCACATAAGCAACTTTTGATACAGAAACATTTCCTCTAGATATTTCACCATATCCTTTAATATGTCCTTGCTTGTTATCTCCAAAAGTAACTGCTCCTCCGGATTTTGCTTTGAATGAGGATAGCAGTTCTTTATTTCCAGTCATATGCCTTGAACATCCAGAATCTAGGTACCAAATTGGCATTGACTGTTTCTGCAAGACAGATTATTGTTTCTTAGGTACCCACCTCATTATGGGTCCTTTTATGTTAGACTTTGGTGGAATTGTATTACTCTTTGCAATCTCATCATTTGATGTCTTGCCTTTCCTTGTCTTCTTTTGAGATTTTGTCTCTGAGATATTTTCCAGAGATTTATTCAAAAGGCAGTGTGATCCTTTAAAATGATTCTTCAGTTTCATCAAGAGATAAATGCAGTTACAATTAATAGAACAAGAAGAACTAGAAGCAAAGTTTTTCTTTTTATTAAAAGCATTTGTTACATTTTGACTTCTTCTGAAACTAGCACTAGGAATATTACATTTATCCCTAACTACTTCTTTTCTTTTTGTTTGAAAGGCAGTCTTCTTTTCAAGTTGCTTTTTCTTGTTCAAAAACATCTTCTTTTCTTTGCTGCTTACTGCACAGATAGGATCAACATGGTTAACTTTTATCCATTTGCCTTTTTGTTCAGGAGAGAATTTTATTGTTTTATAGGTGTAAGAACCAGAAGTGTTTGTTTTATTCTTTGCCTTTTCTTGCAACTCTTTTTCAAGTTCCAGAGATGTTTTTGCTTGTAAACACATATTTTCAAAATCAGGATTTATTGGTATTCTGGTTTTGGTTTTCAATACTGAAATTGGAACATTCAAAATACCAGAGCCAACAGTTTCTATTGTTTTGTGAATTACATTCCCTGGTTTACAAAAAATCTGTTCATCAATCTCTAAATCAGATTCTGAATCAGAGTCAAGAAAGTCTCTCTTAGATTTAATAGAGATATCTATCTCTATTGGTTTTTTTATTACTTTTGATCTAGAGACTTTGATGATCCGTTTCATGCTTTCTTTTCTTTTTAATTCCTCCATGACATTTTCTTCACAAATCTTTTGAACATCATTTTTAAACGTAGTTCTGATGTTTTCATCTGACTTTGGTGAATACAGAGGGACATTTGGATTAAGTAAACTCTGAGATTCTTTTTCAGAAGTACTTGTATCAGAGGTACTTGGTTCAAATGTCTCTGATTCTCTTGAGATGAAAGCATCAAACCTGAAAATTTCTTTGGAATCATAGCTCTGAGGTTTTGTAAAGTGTACCTCTGAAGTTTCTTCTTTTATCTGTAACACAGATTCTTTCATGTCTTTTACTTCAGAGTACTTTGTATTTTTGAAATTTAAAGCTCTTGCTTTTGATCCCTCTGATGTTTTCATTCTTTTGAAATTATTCAGAGATGGATCTTCAGAGCTTTGGACCTTTCCTATACAGAAAGTGGAAGAAAGTGAAGTTTTCTCCAATCCATTAAATGAATTCAACTCATTGAATCCTAGCCCTTGAGAGTCCATTTGAGTTTTTATTTTATCGAAAACACTTTGTGCATTGACATAGCTTTTGATTTGTAGATTTTGTCTATCTAGAGATTGATGTAAGATTTCTCTTTCTTTTTGAAAAAATTTGGTTAAGGCAATAGAATTGAGCCTTTCATACTCAGATTTCTTTACTTCTTCTTCTTTTCCTTTTAAAACTTTTTCAATCTCTTTTCTTTCTTCCGAAAATGATTTTTCTTTTTGCTTGTTGGTTTCTTCAAGTTTGGTTTTTTCAAGAAAAATTTCTTTCTTTTCTGATTCCAGAAGATTCTTTTCTCTTTTGTAAAAAATGAGCTCTTTTGTTACTTGCTCTCTCTTTTCTTTTTCTTCAACAAACTTTTGCTTTAGATCCTGAAGTTCATTAATTAGTTTAAAAGCATCTATTTCAGGATCACTGTCAGAGGTGTAAAGAGAGTTTACCTTTTCAGAGTTATCTTCGGATGCTTCATCAGTTTGATTTCCATCTGAAAAAGCCATACCACAGAGATTGGTAGGCTCTTCCTCACCATCACTTGTTGAGTCAGATAGCCAGTCTTCCATTTCTGCTACAAGAACTCTTTCTTTTACATTGTATTTGTATTTGTTCTTGTAGTAATCTTGATCTTTGACAAGTTTTCCTCTGCAGTTTGCAGAGAAGTGGCCTGATTTTCCACATCTGAAGCATCTTCCATCATTTTGATTTGGTGGAAGAGTGGTAGTGCTTGTCTCTGGCTTCTGTTCTTGAGGTTTGAAGTATCTTTGTGGTTGTGGATACTTTGGTTGGAATGGTTGTTGTTGTCTTGTTTGTGGTGTTGCATTCTCATGGTTGAAGTTTGCACCCTTTTGATCACTATATGGAGTGAATCTGGGTTCTTGTTGAAATCTTCTCTCCGGATTTCTTCTTTCTTCATTCTCTCTCCTTCCTTCAAATACCTTCTTACCAAATTTCTTGTTAAATTGATGAGTGATTAATGCAAGAGATTTGGCAAAGGCACTTATATCTTCATCTGAGTCTGAATCAGTATGAGTTTCTTCTGCTATCAAAACCTTTTTGGATCTTCTTTTTGTTTCCAAACATTTTTGTGACTCTTCACAGTTGTTTTCTTTCGATGTTTGTTTTGAAACAAGTGCAAGGGGTCCACCCATAGAGGTTTTTGATTTTTGCTTCATAACTTCTTTTTCATGTGCAACAAGAGTACCATAAATGTCAGTTAATGACCATGACTCAAGATCTTGATTAGCCTGTATAGACATGGACAGTTGTGACCATTCTTCATTCAAGCTTTTCAAAAAAAGAACGTTGTTTTCCTCTTTTGTTCTTATCACTCCAAACTTTCTACATTTGTTTATTAGAATGTTGAATCTTGAGTAAGTTTGGTGTAACTTTTCTTCTGATAGAGCATGAAAATCATGATATTCATTGATGCATAGATTTCTTCTGTTTTTCTGAGTTTGTAGGCCACCTTCAAGTTGATTTAACAACTGATCCCATATCTCTTTTGCAGTTTTACAAGAATCAAGTTCTTGAAAGATATCATTGGGAATGGCCATTATGAGTAATCTAACAGCTTTTGAGTCATTATCCATCATATTTGTTTCTTCATCAGTGAAGTTTGTGGTTTTCTTTTCATAATATGCAGGTATTTCGGCAGTATCTGCTGTTGCAGGAACTCTTGGTACCAACACCATTGGAGTGTGAGGTCCAATGTTCACAGATCTAAAAAGATCCCTGTCCATACCTTCTAGAAAATTTACCATCCTTATTTTCCATTGGGGATATTCATCCCTTAAAAGTGTAGGAGGTTTTGTTAATGACCCAGCTGTATACATGGCACTTATGCTTGAGTTTGCCATAAAAAAAATTTAAGTGCTGATGCTTTGAGTAATGAACTGTGATTTACTGTCAAATCTAGAGCATATGATGTTCTTGAATAAACTGGGTTTATATGAACATGCAAAGATATTGAAAGTTTTAGAACCAATGAGATGTAAATCTATCCGAGTATGCAGATATGATCTTTCTTTGTTTTAGAAACAAAGGAAGCTCTGATACCAATTGTTGGATCCCTGATCTAATCTCGTAACAATGATATAAACAATAAGAGTAATGACAGCGGAAGTAATGCAGTTTAATATCAAAGGAGATTCAAATATCACAGTTCATAAAGCAGATAAAGATAAACAAGATATTCTTAGAATAAAGTATTCAACTTATATTATCAGATATATAACTTCTTAAGCACACTTGAACAATAAGGTGATGGTCCTATTTATAGGACCATAAAGTAAGCAGTGTACTTGTATGACGAGAAAGAGCATGCTGAACAGTGACCTACTCTAGAAAGTAAATCTTATCACTAAGTGACGTGTCATCTGTTCTTCTGTTCATTCTCTGAACTTCAGAGAACATCTTCAGAATGTCATCAGAGCCTCTGACATTGTCTTCAGAGCCTCTGATGAATCCATCTCGTCTTCACACTTGAACATCCAGAGAGAATGTCTTCAGAGCTCTGACGTTGTCTTCAGAGCCTCTGATGAAGCCATCTCTGATGTCTTTTCTGAGTGCTAAGTACTTCAGAGGCAGGTTTGTCCTCTGAAGTCTTCATCCTCTGAAGTGTAGCTTCTTGAAAGTCCTCTGAAATAGGACTGGTATTTTCAACACTTTAACAGATGATTTGGAGCTAACATCTTTCATATCTCAGCTTTGGAAGTCCTTTGACGAGCTTTCCACTGACCAGATTGTTGATGTACCGAAAGTTGAGGTGAGAAAGACGTCGATGCCATAACCAACTTTGTTGCATCGAAGCTTTCGATAGTAGGCAAACTTGTTTGTCAGTCTGGACATCTGATAAGTTGATTGTGTAGAGGTCTGATTCTCGTGTACCGACCAAGAGTTCTTCGCCTTCTTCATTGCGAACAGAACAACTCTTGGCTTTGAAGTTGACCTCTAAGTCTTTGTCACAGAACTGGCCTATACTGAATAAGTTGTGTCCTAAGCCTTCTACATAGCTCACCCTCTTGACAGTTACATTGCCGTGTTGTACATCACCATATCCCATGATTGGAGAAAACTGGTCGTTGCCAAATCTTACTGTTCCACAATATTTGTCTTTGTAATTGGACAGTATCTCTTTTTGACCTGTCATGTGTTTGGAACATCCGCTGTCCAAGAACCACGTATGACTAGTCTGCATAAGAGAAATTAGAAATTTAGATTTGTATATGACAACATTGGAATATACACTTTGGTCATCGAAGTGCGGGTCTTGAACTGATTTGTTCAAAAGCCTATTTTTGATCTTTGATGTTCGGGTTTTGAACTGCATTATCCAAAAACCTATTTTTGACATTGAAGAACGAGTCCTGATCTGTACATAATCAGAAGTCGCTTTCTCTCTAAGCTTTGTGTGCCTGCAACACAGATTTCACCTTAGGTACCCATTGGAATTTGGGTCCTACTGTGTTAGCACATGATTTTGGTATCCATTTCAAATTGGATCCTATTTTCTTTTGAAATGCATGAGAAGAATTGGTATGAGATGAATGCACATGGTAATTTCCAAACCAATCTTCAGAATCTTGACAAGATATAGATATATGTTTATCATAAAAAGAAGACTTTCCAGCAAATGAAGATAACTGAAATAATTGCTTCATTGTATATTGTTTACGAGAAACAGCAAGTTTTGGGTTCAAAATAGCAATATCAGCAATTACAACATCTTTAGTAAGCGAAGTCTTATTACAATTAACACTACTAGACGTTAAGATGGTCTTGTCAAGGTTCCGTTTGGGTTGCCACAGAGAATTTTCTTCTGGCCTTTGATTTCTCATATCTGAAACATGTAAAGCTGGTGAGTTAGACCTTGGAGCAACAAACAAATGCTTCTTCTTGGAATTACGAGTAGTGGTCGGTTTCTGTGAATGCTGAGATATTTTCTTACCTTTAGCACTCTTAGCGTTCACAGAGACTGATTTATCAACGAAAGTTTTCGTTGATTTTGCACTGTTCACAGACTTACTGGTTTTTCTTAAAGTTTTCTTCACAAAAGATGAATGGTTGGGAAGTTGTGTATTAAAGTCAAATAGATTGGAACCATCATCTAAACTACCGTCAGAGTTCAAAAAATCAATTCCTTTATTTGATGAACCAGACAAATCATTAGAGTTTGAAGCTTTTGAAAGAACAGAATTTGAAAACACGGTTGTAAAAATGCTTTGTTCAATATTTATCATAAGTCTTACATCTGATAAGGAAGTCTCGAGTTCAGAAATTTTACGTTCTAAAACGAGAGGAGGGACATATAATTTACCTTTGATAGGCTTCGCCTCCATTTCCTTTACAGAATAACTTGGAAAGAAATCACTTGAAAGTGGTTCCTTCTTTTTATATATTGGGTTTTCATCATAACTATTATTCAACTTCGCATAATAAAATGGATGATGAACTTTAGCTGATTTCATCCGTTTTTCCGTTTCATTGGCTTCATCCTCTTTTGACAATTTAGTCCAAAAAGTTTTAAACGTGGGGAGTCTGCGGGCTAATTGCATATTTAGATGATCATAAAGTCCAGGAACTTCAGACATCCCCTTTTTTAGACAGTGAGGATTCTTATAACCGATTCCCCATCTCTCTGTTTCCTCTTTGGGTTTGTTCAGAAAAATAGTCTGTTCAGTTTGACCCATTTTATACAACTTCTCTTCCAAACTTTTTAGTTTTCCTAATAAAGAAAAGTTCTCTTTTGTACAAGAAGCATGCAACTTTTTAAACTCAAAAATATCTATTGCACCTTTTAGCAGTTGAGATTTAAGATCATAATTCTCTTTTAGAATTATTGTCTTTTCCTTTGCATTGGTGTCATTTTCTTTATGTAAAACCTCAATTAATACTTTCTTCTCAGCAATTTCATTGCTAAGTTTCTGTATCAACTGGTTTTTGTCTATCATGACACCATTATCTTGTTTAGGATTAGATTCTAACTCTATTTGTTTCATACTCATGGCATGCATTTTATTCATGAATTCTAAATCAGAAAGATTACATACCTCCTCTTCTTCATTGTCGGAATCAGCTTCAGCATCTGATTCGATCTTGCCCATCAAGCACATGTTGACGGCTTCTTCTCTATCTTCATCATCTTCTTCTTCATCATCTGAGTGATCGAGCCAGTATTCGTCCTCAGCCATCAATGCCTTGCCTGCCTCTTGTTGTTTTGCAAGAAGCATCTTGTTCTTGTAGTAGTCTGAATTTCTGACTTTTGATCTGCGACAGTCTTTGGCATAGTGACCTGGTTTACCACAGTTGTAGCATGTAGGCGGTTCTGGCTGACTTGATCCTTCAGCTTTGAATTTCCTTTCTTCCGGTCTCCTCTCCTCTATCCTCTTTCCTTCCGACTGAAACCTTCTTTCTTCAGGTTTCCTCTCCTCTGATCTTCTCCCCTCAAATCTCTTCCCTTCATATCTGCTACCTTCAATCCTTTCTTTGTGAATGTAGTTGTTCAGACCAGATGAATATCTCTGATTATTTGATGTTGGCTTTGTGTAGAACCTTTTCTGAAAGGCACTAGTCAGCATCATCATTGCTTGCTTCAGCTGATCATTTTCATCTGATTCTGAGTTTGCACAACCTTCATCTTCTTCATTTGATTCATATACAGTCGCCTTGTTCTTCTTCTTTCTGACTACAAGGGCAACTGTGTCTTCAATTACCTTTCCTCTTTGTCTCTTCTCATCCAGAATTTCATCCACCTCTTCTTCATTTTGACGGAGGGTTTCATACACCTCGTGAAGTGGAATCTCATTCAAGTCTTTAATCTGCTTCATCTGACGAGCAAATCTTTTCCATTCAGGTTGAAGAATACTAAGGAATTTGATATTCAACTCATTTTGAGATTTGTGAACTTTGTTCTTGCTAAGTTCATTCAGTAATGTCACAAACCTGTCATAGGTTTCTTCTAAGGTTTCTCCCACCCTGCCTCTAAATTCTTCATAGTTATTTAGACAGTTGGAGATCTTCAGCATCATTTTCTCGAGTTGATCCCACATTTCTTTACCTGAAGCCTTGTAACTGTCAATCTTGACGTATATTTCATTTGGGATCCCCTGTAAGATGTATGACTTTGATAATTTGTCGCCTTTGTCTCTTCTGAGGTTATCATCTTGTAGCTCGTGATACTTCAGTTCAACCTGAGTAGGCACGTTATCAATTACACGAGTCGTCATTGGTGGTGTCATAATCCCTTCTTCAATAGATGTTCTGATATAATCACCCAGCTCGTGTCTGTCAATGAAGTTTAGAAACCTATCCTTCCACTGTTCGTATTCTCCTTTGAAGAGAACTGGTGGCTTGGTGTCAGTTCCTATTGCAAGGGCTTCTCTGGATGTCATCCTGTTTGATATAAATGTGCAATAAGAACTTGGATTTGACCGTTAGTTCAGATAAAAATTTTATCACACAAGAAATTTTGTCCCCCTAGGCAGACTTAGCACGGGGGTCCCGCTAAGTGATATTCTAAGTGAGGTTTGTGATTCTAATGGTTTTGAGGAATGCGGGTCTGAGGTTTGCGGGTCTGAGCTATGCGGGTCTGACTTGGAACGAGATGTGCGTGACTGAGCTTTGATCCGAGAAGTTTGAGGAATGCGGGTGCTTTGGGACCCGAGTTGTAAGGAATGCGGGTGCTTGAGGACCCGAGTTTGAGGAATGTGGGTGCTTGAGGACCCGAGTTTGAAGAAATGCGGGTCCTTTGAGAGCCGCAAAGTAAGGAATGCGGGTCTAGTGGGAACCGCAAAGTAAAGAATGCGGGTCTAGTGAGGAACGCACACTTGAGGTATGCGGGTCACTTGAGACACGCACAATAGACTTATGCGATTGTAGTTGGACCCGCAAAGTTGAGAAATGCGGGTTATTCAACCTTTGGAATGCGGGTGTTCGTCCTGAACTTGCAAAATTCGTCTAAATCTTTGTTCCTGCAATGATTAGCACAACCAAACACTACCAATGTGTCTAGAATCACTTCTAGAACTGAAATTAAGCACTCGATCTCACTAAAACACTCTTTTTCGAAATAAGATCGATGGCACAGTAAGTTTTTGTTCTTCGACTTTCAGACCACTTAATCACCAAATTGGAACTCGATTTAAGCTTTAAAGTGAAATTAAATAGCAACAATTCGATCTAGCAAGTAGTACGATCACAACCTGATCGATTCTAACACCTAAAACACTCAAAATCACAAAATCGAATTTTGTTCAAGAACACAGAGTCGTTTTTCTCATAAACTTGTTTTTGATCTTAATCAGGCTCTGATACCAATTGTCGGTCCAACAATACTTATCAAGTTTATAGAAACAACAACACAATATGATTACCAACATGTATTGATTATAACAAACGAGTTACAAGGTTGATCGATTAAGCTTTGATTGTGTTCTCTATGATTTTCTCTCAAATACACCTTTTAGTGTGTGTTTGTATGTCTTTTTTTTATCTGATGTGTGAGAGATAGAGAGATACACTTAGATAATATCTAGAATAGATATTATCTAAATCTAATCTACCTAACAACTTGCAAGAGCAAGTTGTAGTATTAAACTAATATAACTACATAATATCTAACAAATAGATATTATGTCTAACTAAGTTAATATATAACTAACTAAGTTACCTAAGTTAACTAATATCTAACATACAAGATATTAAGTTAACTTTTACAATAATAAACAAATACATTGATTACATTGACATTTATTACAAATAGACATAGACTTTTATATCGAGAGTCGACGTTCCGGCTTTAGCTTCAGATTGCGATCTTTATATTGGATGATCTTGAATCCAATGAGACTGTGTCTTAACAACATGAACTATATGTTTGATTATAGTTGCTCACAAATGAAATTGTGACAAGTCTAGACTAATACTAATGGATCCTCTCAATTACTTTGGGTTAAATCCCATTTGTAGCTAGTTGAGACATTGGACCCTAGGGTGGCAACTTGGTACGGTTATGTGGGACCGGATACTAGTCGTGGGTCGTAAATGTAAACCCTCGCGAATGAGCATGATTAGGATCGTTGGGTGCCCTCCCCCACAACTGAGTACGAGCCGACGAACTCGTGGCCTTGATCCTAGTATGGTGAGCTCAATAACTTGGAAAGTGGCCTACTCTCGTGTTCCGCCACAATCCTTGGAAAATTGAGTCTCCCCCGTCATCGCAAGATGTATTTTGGAACGTAAGGTCTTAAGTGATTATTAATGCAAATGTAAACTCTATTCTTTGGAAAAAGATTACCCATTGTTGCAATTTAAATTATTTCTTAATTATTACTTATAAACTGTATGTTCTCACTAGGCGTTAAGCCTAACACATTTTCTTAAATGACATGTATAACAGGTTCCCTTAGTGGCGGGACCCCGAAAGGTTGAGTGATGAGCATCGATTTTGAGGCATTTTTGAGATGATAGATTTATGGAGTCAAAGCGTACAAACAATCTTATTATTATTTTGGGATTTGGGTTGACAACCAATGTAATCTAGATGTAAATGGTTTAGATTAGTTTGTTATCAATTTTATTATCCATCCGCAGGTTTTGTAAACACTATTCTATATTTACCCATTTCGGGTGGTTTATTCCAAATACAAATTTCATTTTGCCGAATTTTCAAATTTTAAATTACTCTAAATTTTAGGGTGTTACACAATGCAGGTGTGCATTGATTACCGCGAGCTCAATAAAGTGAAGGTCAAGATCAAGTACCCGCTCCCGAGGATCGATGATTTGTTCGATCAGTTGCAAGGAGCAAGTTTCTTCTCGAAGATAGACCTGAGGTCCATGTTGGGTCATCTAAGATTTGAAGATAACCTCTCCTTTAGTTTGTGTTTACTCTTCTGTAAATGATTGTACATCTTAGAATCAGTATGGTTCTTTGTAATAGTTTAGTCATGCACAAACAGATCGGTAAGTCGAAGACATACCGAAATCAACTGAAGGAAGTCTACTTTGCGTATTAAGATGAACTTCAAGAAGACTAAGCCTTGTGTGCCAAAATCATTTTCGGCAGACTACTCATCTGCCGAATCCTCCTCTATTCGGCATCCTTCTGCCACTCCTTCGGCAGAATCTGTCCTTGTCGATCATCTCTGTGTCAGCAACATCCCATTATGTCAAACCCTCTCGATTTGACATACTTCATCATTCCCAATGTACTTTCTGACAATGGGAATGGAAGCTTCCTACTCCTAGAAAATATTCACTTGAGTTCTGATTTTGATTGAGACGTTTATTTCTTAAAAGATCTCAAAAAGATTTGAATCAAGTATATTTTATTAAGATATTGTACTTTCATAGTACAAAAGTTACTTTTTGTATTGTGATAAGTCACCTCAAATATCTTATAATTTATTAGCAATATCTCAACCACCCTTGCTTTAAATGATCAATGTTCTTTGCACTCATTGCCTTGGATAGTATATAAAGGGTGGAGCTAGCTCCTTGGTTCTCACGCTTTCAGCTCAAGATTTCTCCTTTGCAAGATATCAAACAGGTTGTTAGCTATTCTCTCTCTAAGATTTAGTCTTTGTGTTCTATAAGTCTTTCTTGTATTAGATTGTTTGAGTAGTTCTTAGCTATTATATTCTGCAACAATCTTTTGTTTACTTTGTGTAATTCTTGATATTTATATCAATAAAAGAATTAAAATTAAGTAAAATTTGTGTATTGTATTCAACCCCCCTTCTACAATACTTGTTTTGCTAAATCGGGAACAACAGTCCAGATATTACCAGTTGAAGGTGAGAGAGGAAGACGTCTCGAAAACAACTTTCCGCACTAGGTATGGGCACTATGAATATTTGGTCATGCCCTTTGGGTTGACCAACGCCCCGACGGTGTTCATGGACCTGATGAATCGGGTGTGTAGTTCGTTGCTAGGTAAGTGTGTAATAGTATTCATAGATGATATCCTCATCTACTCCCGATCCCGTGAGGAGCACGAAGAACACCTTCGCCTAGTGTTGGATCTGTTGCGGCACAAGAAATTGTATGCCAATTTCTCAAAATGTGAGCTTTGGTTGAGGGAGGTACAATTTCTGGGTCATGTAGTGTCGGGAGAAGGTATTAAGGTGGATCCAGCCAAGGTAGAAGCCATTAAAGGATGGGAGCCTCCGAAATCACCCGCTGAGGTGAGGAGCTTTCTTGGCTTGGCAGGCTACTATCGAAATTTCATTCAATATTTTTCTCGAATAACAACGCCATTGACCGCCCCGACCAAGAAGAGCGCTAAATTTGTGTGGAGCAAGGCCCAGGAGGCTATATTTAATAAGTTGAAGGAGAAGTTGAGTAGTGCGCCGATCTTATCCTTACCCAATGGGACGAAAGGATTTGTGATCTTCATCGACGCATCCAAGTTGGGGTTAAGGTGTGTATTGATGCAAAATGGGAAAGTGATAGCCTATGCATCTCGTCAATTGAAGGACCATGAGAAAAATTGTCCCATGCACGACATGGAACTGGCAGCCATGGTTTTTGCACTGAAGATTTGGAGACGTTATCTCTACGGAGTCAAGTGTCAGATCTACACCGACCATAAGAGCCTCAAACACCTATTCGATCAGAAGGAGTTGAATATGAGGCAGTGGAGATGGGTGGAACTATTGAGTGACTATGATTATGAAATTTTGTACCATCTTGGTTAAGCGAACGTGGTGGCGGACGCCTTAAGTCGGAAAGAGAGAGGGTAGCAACCTAAAGTGATAGCCTTTCGAGTTGAAGCGACTTCCAATCTCCTAGAAAAGATTAAGAAATCTCAGGAAGAGGTGTTAGTGGGAAAGGACTTGAAGAGCGAAAGAATGGTTGGGTTGACAACATCTTTGAAGAGTAATAGAAGCGGAGTGAGGTGTTTAAGGAACAATGTGTGGGTTCCTAAGGCGGGAGATTTGCGGACAAGGATTATTGAGGAGACCCATAAGTCACGTTATTCGGTTCATCCTAGAACCAATAAGATGTACCGGGATTTGTGTCAGTTTTATTGGTGGTCGGGAATGAAAAAAGATATCGCTCACTTTGTAGAGTGGTGTTTGACATGCTTGAAATTCAAACCAGAACACCAGAGACCCTACGGGGAACTGTAACCGTTAGATATACCGGTGTGGAAGTGGGACAAAATCACGATGGACTTTTCCATGAAATTACCAAGAACTCCGAAAGCGTACAATGCTATCTGGGTAATAGTGGACCGTCTCACCAAATCGGCTCATTTCTTTCCTATTAAGGAGACGTACCCCTTGGAGAAATTAGCAAGGTTATATATTGACGAGGTAGTGACTCGACATGGGGTACCATTGTCCATAGTCTCCAATCGTGGTAGTTACTTTACGTCATCATTTTGGAGGAGCCTTCAGAGGGAGTTGGGTACACAACTAATTTGAGTACCGCTTATCATCCTCAAGCGGATGGGCAGAGTGAGAGAACCATTCAAACGCTAGAAGATATGTTTCGAGCTTGTGCGATCGATTTTAAAGGCTCCTGGGAGTCCCACATGTCGTTGATTGAATTCTCATATAACAATAGTTTTCATGCTAGCATTCAAGTGACACTTTATGAAGCTTTGTATGGGCGAAAATGTAGAACACTTGTGTGTTGGAATGAAGTGGGAGAGAGACAATTGGCGGGACCGGAGATAGTACAAGTGACCGCTGATAAAATCAATCAGATACGTGAGAAACTAATGGTGGCTCAAGAACGCCAAAATATGTACGCGAACAAAAGGAGGAAACCAATTGAGTTCCAAGTGGGGGACAAGGTTATGCTTAAGGTCTCGCCTTAGAAAGGCGTTGTTTGATTCGGAAAGAAAGGGAATTTAAGATCGAGATATGTCAGACCGTTTGCTATAATCGAGAGTATAGGTGAGGTGGCATATAAACTGGAGTTGCCTGAGGAACTTCGGGGAATTCACCCCACCTTCCATGTGTCAAACTTGATGAAATGCTTAGATGATGCAGATATGACTGTGCCGTTGGAGGATATATGAGTGGACGAGAAGTGGAATTATGTCGAAGAGTCGTTAGTGATTGTGGACGAGGAGTTGAGCTCAATAAGTGATTGGTGTTTATTTGTACCATGTTATGATCACTAATGGTTTACTTGTTTGCTTTGATTTAGCTCACAGCTATATCCAGCCGTACAACTACAAATAGATTTATGATTTCTATTTCTAAGTATTTGTTCCCACTAGGCTTTAGCCTAACACTTGCTCTTTGGTTGTCATGTATGACAGGTCATCTTAGCGGCGGGGCTCGTCGGGATTGAGTGGACGACCATGGGGTCGAGAGTGGTCTTTTTTGGAGAATTATTGACCGACACATATGATTTTGAAGAATAGCGACATCCGACTATAATCTATTTTGATAAACTTAGATTATTAGGTTGTTGATTTATATTCTTCATTCCATTTGGGTTTGTATATGCCATAGTTTATTCCCTTTGTTTTAGGGTGATTCACGTTGGTTTTAAAATGTCATGACCGCATTATTCAGGTTTTAATTTGACCCCTATTTTAGGGTGTTACAAGTTTCCTCCAATTATAGATGTCATATTGTCGAACTTTCGAATTTTATTTCAACTATATATTTTAGGATGTTACACGGTAGGTCCCGGGAGTGGGTGAACCTGGTAGACCCGGGAGGGAGTAATCCCGGTATCCCAGGGAAGTCAATCAAAACCCGGACAATCCGGGTGAGCATGGAACCGGGCCGAAGGGAGAGTCGGGCCTTGGCCGGTGTTGTCTTGGACCATCAGTGGGGTATCCTTGGTGTTTAAACAAGATTAGGTTAGGGAATCTCTATTGGATTATCTGACCAACTAATACTTCCCTCGGATGTGGACTTAATTCTAGGTGTGCAACTTGGGGGGGGGGACTAATTGATACTAAGAAATTTAGCAAGGACGGCACGTGAGTTCCCTTTTTCTCCGATATTGATTATTTTGTATGAGTTGTTGTTATTACCTTTTAATTGCACCTATAATGTGCTAAGTATCTGGTGTGATTTGAGGAATAATGTGTGGTGTGTGTATATGTAAATTTATAAATGTGCATATGGGGATTGTGACCCATCAACGAATATATGAATATGTTTCATTATTCCAGTTAAGGGCGGGTGTGTGCCCTAGCATGTTGCCAGGAGCATGCGTGTGACCTAAGTGTGAACTAACTTGTTGAGATCGTGCGTGCACAACTACTTTCTAATCAAAGTGTGATGATCGTTTTAAACGAATGTAAATCATTTTATTATTACTTGTGCGTCGACGTGCTTAGAGGGATCTCACTAGACCTTGCGGTCTAACCCTCGTTTTTCAACTAAAATCCCTTTTCAGGTAAACAGGTAGTGGAATGCACTAGTAAAAGCAAGGGCAAGCTTTGATGTAGAAGTTGCTTTAAGAGGACTCTCATTAGTAGTTGACGATAGACGTTCCTGTCTAGTTATGCTATATTGTTCTCAGTTGTAATCTCGTTTTAAGTTGCAAAGATCTTGGTTTCATTTCCGCATGTATTGACTTTAGATATTGGTGACCATTTGCGGCGTGATTTATATATTTAAATGTTTGGTGTGATTATTCGTTTGTGGGTTGTTATACATTTGTTTTCTAATAATCGGTTAAATGAAAGGTAATTTAATTATTTTTTACTTTTTGTAATGTTTTTTTCTATAAATAATGGAATTCAGTTCCTTTCCAAATCCTATAAACCAAACACATAAAAGATTCTAAATCCTTCCAAATCCAAATCCTCCATAAAATTCAAATCCCTCAAAAACAATCCTGCAAACCAAACGGACTTTTAGGGTCGGTTTGGGTTGCATGAATGGAATAGATTTGGGAGGATTTTGATTTCAAATCCATTCCAGTCCTGTCTTTGGTTTGCAGGATTGTGCGGATTTGAAATCCTATGAGTTCTCTGAAATCCCTCAAACATAAAATTTGAAAATCCCATGGGGTGGCTGAGATTTCACGGGATTTCGTAAGATTTGTATATAATAATGTTTAAGAATATGTTTAATACATTTGTTTTCTAATAATCAAATTAACAAAAAGTTAATTTAATTATTTTTATAAATAATACAAACCAAACACATCAAAAATTCTAAATCCTTCCAAATCAAAAACCCTCCAATTCCAAATCCTTCCACGTAATCCAAATCCTCAAAATTCATTCTATCAAACCAAACTAGGAATGACAACGGGGCGGGTTCGAGGCGGGTTTGCCGTCCCTGAAACTAAAATGCATCCCCGTCCCCACCCTGTTCCCCGTCGGGTTTTTATTCGGGACGCCCCATCGGGGATTTTTTATGCCCCGTCCCCGTCCCCGACCCGATGGGGAATCCCTGATCCCTAAACCCGAACTCGACCCGAACCTAAAATATATATAATTTTAATTTTAATATTAATAATATATTTATATAATTTATATATATATATATATATATATTAAATATTAATAATATATATATATTATTATATATATATATATATATATATATATATATATATATATATATATATATCAGGGTAGGGCGGGGCGGGGATACATTGCCCCGATACCGAACCCGGACCCGATAAAATCCCCGAAATTTTCCCCGTTACCCGACCCGATCTGAAATTGTCTAACCCGACCCGACCCGAACTTAGCCGGGTATCGGGTTTCCCCGTCGGGTTCGGGGTTTTTTGCCATCCCTAAACCAAATGCCCCCTTAGACTGAATTACATTTATGGTTCTTTGTTTTTGGCCGTTTTCAGGTTTTCGTCCCTACAAGTCATAAAGCACAATGGTGGTCCATTTTTCTTGTTTCACAACCCAATATAGTCCCTTCTATTAACACCGTTAGAAGAGACTCCATTATTAAGTCTCTCATGTGCCCTCATGTTAATGGGTAAAATCGTAAAAATACAAAATGCCCCTCACATGAGGGGGACATGAGTGACTTAAGGGAATCTTTTCTAACAGTGTTAATGGGAGGGACTATATTGGGTTGTCAAACTCGGAAAATGGACCACCACTTCGTCATTGTACTTTACAAATTATTGGGACAAAAAGAAAAACAGTCATAGACAAGAGACCAAGAATGTAATTCACTTTTACTATTTTTTAATGTTACTTTTAATTGAATTGATATTTGTTATTGTTACACATATTTAATTATAACAAAATTTATTTTTATATTTTTATTACCTTTCAAATACTTTTAAATGTATAGATTAATAAATTAAACTTGATATAAAAAGTGTAGATTAAAAATTACTCCCTCCGTCCCAAAATAAGTGTCCACAATTGACTTGACACACAGTTTTAGACATGCATAATTATTATCCATTTTTGGTATCAAATGACATTTTTACCCTTATTTAATGTTTCTTTTTGTTCACAACTCTTATGTATTTGTGCATTAATTAAGGGTAAATGTGAGAATTTAGCTATCTACTTTTTGAAAGTGGACACTTATTTTGGGACAAACATAAATAGAAATATAGACATTTATTTTGGGACGGAGGGAGTATAAAATATATGAATTGCTTTTAATACATTTATAAATTAAAAAAAAAACTATTTCACTAATAACAATTAATTTACAAAGAAATAACACTATTGATAGTTACAAATGAAATAATAAATAAGTTGCATAAGGTTTTGTTACAGTAGAATTTTTAATTTGACACTTATTTTGTTAAGGCAAGCTAACCTGGAGTGAAAGGAATAAGCAATGTTCTTGGAAAGTTGGACAAAGACTAATTCCTATTTTAAGAACTCTTTGGGAAAAGGTTGGATATATAGTTAGACTATAAATGAACTACACGAACATGAATGGAGGCTTGTTTGTGTTTGTTTAACTTAATAGAACAAAACGAAAACAAATACATTTTTTTGCTTGTGTTTGTTTATTAAGAAAATAAATTTGTTCATGTTCATTCATATTTGTTCATTAACATGCTAAACAAACATAAATGAACGATTATAAAGGAACAAAAAAACAATCACCATTATTTATTATCGTTCGTCTTGAAAAACATAAAAAAAATTATCATCTATCATCATTATAACTAATGCACACCAGTTATTTGTAGTGAATGAAGGAAAAAAAACAATTACCAACGTTCTTCGTGATTGCAGCTATGTCGTATGCTATATTTTGTGAATTGTGAGTATTAATCGTGAAATATTTTGAAATCTTTAAGGTTGTGTTTAGATTGCGGGAATAGATTGGATTTCAAGTAAAGATTTTAATTTGGAGGGATTTGGATTTGGATTTGGGGGGATTTGAAATCCCTTCATGTGTTTGGATAAGAATTTGAAATCCATCAGGCTTTAGAATCCATCAGGATTTGGATTTCAAATCCATGCTCATTGCAAAGGATTTTGAAATCCATCAGGTAAGTGATTTTAAAATGGTCAACGGATTTCAAATCCGGTCAACAAAATCCATTCTTGAAAACCAAACGCAGGATTGGAATGGATTTGAAATCCAAATCCCTCCAAATCCATTTCAATCCCGCAAACCAAACGCGACCTAAGAGTATGGTAAAAAAGGAAGGTCAATTAGACATCTAGAACATATTTATTATTAATTATCTATACTATATTATAAAAACGACATAAAAAACTCTTAATTACAACATTTTAAGCACAAGTTACAACTAATTAAAGTCAATTACTTAATTTACAATTTCTTAATGCTTTGGTACAACATTTCCAAGCACAATATCTTACATAATCATCTATTTGTGGAATGGATACTCATTTATTAATATAACTATTTGTTTTTTTGGTGGATGATTTTATAAAATAGATTTAATATTAGCATAATCTATTTTAAATGTAGATTTTACATTTAAATCTATATTAACGAGATGTAATATAAAATATTTTTTCTTCCGTATTTTTTTATATTACATCTCATAATGATTTTTCCATATTTTATTTTATAAAATCTTTTTACATAATGAGATGTAATATAAACTCTTTTTTCTTCCGTATTTTTTTTCTAATATAAAATCTATTTTATTTTATAAAATCTACACGTATTTTATATTAGCATAATATAAAATCTACACGTATTTTTTTTATAATATAAAATCTACACGTATTTTTTTTCACGAGCATTAAAAGAAGAAAAAAGAAGATTGATATGAGTTAAAAATAAAAAATAACGCGATACACTAATAAATTATCGTATTCTTTAAAATAAAAATATTCCGCAATACTTTCCAAATTAACCAAGTGTAAAGAAAATAAAATAGAAACGATGTAGATATAAAAATATTCTTCCATATTTTTAATATATTTACATTTAAATGTAAAATCGAAAATAAAAATAAAAGATTTTAAAATATTTTCTACATTCACTATAAATATATATAGCTTCTCTATGTATCATCCGAGTACAAGAAGAAGACGAATGGTCGGGTGTCAATGGCGGAACCTGCAACTGAACAAAAGGTATTCCACAATATTTTTGTTTATTTGAAAAACTACTTTTTTATATTTTATTTTATTTACTGAGGATTTGTTTATATTTTTCAAAACACACAATCATATTTTTCGAAGTAGGGGAATAAGATATATATACATATCTTTATTTTTATCGACTAATACTATGAGGTCTTGAAGTCAATAGTCAGATAAATATGTTGTGAGACATGTCGTTTGAGTTTTAAACAATATAATACAAAACTATTATCAATATTATTGCATAAAGTCATAACAACAAACGATTAAGAATATATGCAAGTTAACCACTTATGAAAATACATTCGTTTTTCACATTGTATTTCTTTAACTGTGAACACAGAAATTACGTTTCATTTTAAGTCAGTTCAATATTCCAACAAAAAATTTATCCTCCCGTGCAATGCACGGGTCCAACACTAGTATAATATAATATACAATACATATACATGAATGTATGAACATAAACAAACGTTGGACGTAATTGAACGAACGAGATTATCGTTCATGTTCGTTCGTTTAACTAAACGAACAAAAAGTCTTATTCTTGTTCGTTTACTGATAACTCTCATTTTGAATGTTATTTACACGTTGTTTGTATGTGCTTTTCTTTGATTTTAGTGTGTGTTTTCCCTTTATGTGTTCATGTTTCTCTTTTTTATTTATTTATTTTCATTTGGAGGTGTTGAGGATAAAAATTTGTATTTTGATGGTTGAAAACATCATTTTTGGGCTAAATGTTGGACTGCAGAAAGTGGCTACTTTGTCGCCACTGTGGTGAACGACGTAAATCCGAGAACAGCTGAAAAATATCATTTTTTGCATGTATTATTATGTCCATTTCAGAAGAGAAGACAAAAGACAAAAGCAAAATCTTGGTGGAAATATATCAATGCCAAAAATGTCTATCTAAAAAGCTTAAAGAAAATAAAGCAAAATATGAGCTTTCATGAAAAAATAGATGAAGAAGGCAATGAACTTTTGGGTAAAAGAAGGTTTGAACTCATTGAAAGTTTTTGTCGGTAAAACCCTCCACCACCCTTTTCATCCTCCACTATAAATAGAGGTCATGGATGTCATTTGAAAGAGAGCTCCAACAATGTAGAATGATTCAGTCATTGATCTCTTCTTTTTTTTCCTAGATAATTATAGTTGTGGTTGTAATTTATTTTCTATTATTTAATTTTCAGCACTGTCGTCATTGTGGCGACATAGTGGCCACAATTTGTACTTTATTTTTAATGCAAGTGATTTTTACGTATTATTCTTCTTCTATCATGTCTTATCTTTTTATTATTAGCTAAACACCCCTTTGGGTGTGGGTGTGTGCCAAATCTAAGGTGTCGTTTGTTTTTTAAGAGGTCTAAAGTCTAAAGTCTTAAATTAGTTATGATTAATAAGAGGTGGTGTATAAAAAGGTCTGAATGATTCAGACTTAAGAGCCATTAAGAGGTTTTTAGGAAAAAACAAACAACCCCTAAGACTAGTAGGCAATACTTGGGTGTTGCCATCATTGCTAGCTTTTAGACTTGGTCGCTTGAGTCGGGACTCTAACTCAACGCGGACAAGTCGATCACTTGTAAGTGTTAATATTAGATCTTAGACCCAGAGATGGGCGGATCCGAAAATACGGCTTGAATGATGCAAGAAGATTTGAGAGAGTCTTTTATAACCACGTAGAGATACGGGTTTTTGCATGATTTTAGCTAAGGTTCAAAATGTTGGTCGATATAGGTGTCATAAAGAAATCTGGGCATCTATATCCATACTGGTGGAACTAAGACCCTTACAGGTCTACTTAGTAAAATCGGCAAGTCTTGAGTCGGCAATAGTGGCGACTTTATGGGTACAAGTGGCCACTCTCTATGGAAATTCACTTTCGAGAGAAAGGGATTTTTATAGATGTTTTTGTGACACTTTGTTTCTGACCACGAGGTTACTACAAATGTCTTAGATAAAGCCTACACCCATACCCTTTTCTTTAAATTGTTTGTTAATTGTTAAAAGCACCAATCTCGCTCAAAGATATTTTCTTCTTCTCTAATTGAAATCATTGTATTCTCGACCTACTACTCGAAACTTTGAAGTCAGATCCCTGTGGATACGATCTCGGTATTTTTACCACTTTATTACTTATAGCGATCATAGTGTCCGATGTGCACTTACACTGCCATTGTTGCAACACAGGTAGCCACTTTGTGGACCTATACGCAGGGTCGGCCCTGGGCCTAGGCCAGTGGGGCGGCGGCCCAGGGCAGCATTACTTCCATGGGCATCATTTTTTTATCCATTAGTACTAGGTAGGTTCTATTGGGCTTAAAAAAATTACTAGGTAGGCTCTGTTGGGCCCAGGGCAGCATTACTTCTACGGACGTGAACTCTCAGCCTCTCCTCTATTCTCTAATCGACTGATTCTTCGCCTTCGGTCTCTTGCTCTCGCCTCTCTGTCTCTATTCTCGAACTCGCATTCTCTGTCTCTAATCTAGAAATCTTCGGCTCTCGTTCTCTCCCTCTGTCTCCGGCCAAGGTGTGACGGTGTCTCGGTGGTGACTGACCAGTCTTAGGGCAGAAGCAGTCAAGCAAAACAGAAGTTGCTTTGAGGAATTGAGTCTTTGTAGTTACAAAGGTAAACCTTTAATTTCAAAATTTAATGTTTGGTTTATTTGATTATTAGGTTTATTTTAAATTTCAAGCAACTGATTTTTAGGTTTATTTGATTAGATTAGGTTTATTTCATTATTTGTTTAGATTATTTTTGTTTAGGTTATGTTTATTTCATTATTTGTTTACTTTTTAAATTAGGTTTATTTTAATTATTTGTTTTAGATTGCTCATTGTTCAATTGTTGATATTGTTGTCTTTGTCAATTGTCTTTATGCATAAACAATTTTATTTCAACTTTGAAGTTTCAATCGGTTGATTAGGCTGATTTCCTATGATTTGGACTTTTAGAATATTCTATGACATCATACATTGTAATCACTTGTCAAGGAATATAAAGTGATCTATTATTCTACTATAGATTTGTTTGTTCATTTATGTAGTTATTCTACTATCAAATTATGTATTTTCATTTAGTTATACTTTTGCATATTTGCTTGTATGTTCTTTGCTATATATGTTGGACAAAAGCTACTTTTACTTTCTTTTCTCTAATTAGTTAAGGGGTTTAATATGTGAGTAAATGTAGTTGCAACAATTATGCTAACTTCAAACCTTGCATTTGCTTTTCCGGTACTAGAAATTACTGTCATAGGTTCGGCAGTTATTGTGCTAGCTAATGTTGTGTTCATGTTTATTGTTTATATACATTTTTTAAGTACATCAGTGCATAGATCAGTTAAGATTCAATGACTACTACTTGACATAGAATTATTGTGCCATTGGTGATCTCTATGAGCCGATTATGTGCAAATCCATGATGAACTCTGGAAACATGGGGGTCAAGGTTTCCAAAATTATCATGCTAATTCCTTGCAGCCTAATATCCAGAATTTTTTCAAATGGCTAGTTTTTCAAACATGGGGGTCAATGCATCATTTTAGGTAATGTATTTTAAGTTTTATTATACGGGGTTTCGGTTTATGTCCCCCCGTTGTATCATTTTTGTTTTATTTAATAAAGATCCGGCGTGGAGATGAGCCGCCTAGCTTGACTAGGTTCCAAACCCCTTTAAATTGTTTTTCGTTTACGTAATAATAGGGCATTTTTTTTTGCCTTTCGTCATGTACATCCAAAATCTCAGGACCGACCCTGCCTATACGATTTTCCGCTATCATTTACTTATTAAATAAACGATTTCCCATCAAACAATTTACGAACAATTTATCCAACGTTGGAGTTGTTTACAATATTAAATATAGTAAAAAGGTTAAAAAGCTTTTAATAGAATGACTTGTATTGTAATAAGCTTCCGATCAAACAACTTTTTTCCAAATGAATTTTTATATTTTGTCATTTTTTCTCTCATCTTATTTTCATTTCAAATTTTTATCATCTTTTTTTATTAATTAATCTAATTTATTAAATATATAAATTAATAACAAATACTATTTGTAACAAATTATACTATTAGAGGAAGGGGTTTATAAGACATTTTTTGCGTATTATAAGTATTTTTATTTATTTGAATTTTATTTGTAAATAATATTTGTTTATTGAAAAGAAAGACTTGTGAGCCGTTTATCAAACACTTATCGAGTGTCATTTACCTTCCGGGTGAGTATGCAAAAGATCTATTACCCGATAAAAAATATAATTAACAAAGACCGAGACTTTTACTTGATAAGCACTTGCTGAGTGAATTACTTACCTACAATTTATTTTCACGGCCGATAATGTTATCCCTCAGTAAACAATCTTTCTTTTTTTAATATATTCATTGTAAAAGATCTTATTAAAAAAATTTAGATAGTTTAGGCATTTAGACATTGATATGTGGTCACTCACTCCATGTGCAAGTTCTTACATTTTGGAATTACCGGTAGTAAGGCCAAAACCCATAGGTTGTCCTTGCAACATTGCCCACTTCTTTAAATGTTACATGACGATGGTACGGGTTTTGGTCCCGCCTTTCCTTGAATATTAATTTTTTTTAACTTCAATCATGTACTAGAAAAAAACACTAAAAACATCTTTAGTACTAGGCATATATCCGTACGATACAGCGTAATGTAAGTAAAGAACGAAAAATTAATGTTACTTTCTTATAGACATGTCATCAGCAATTAACCATGACATAAGAATCACAATTTATGAAACCATAAATCCATAAAGATATTCAATAATTAGTTTATATTACAATTATTGACGAAAAAAATTATAATGATATAATTTATAATAAGAATGAAACGTATTTTACGATTATGTATTTTTAATGTGCTAACGGTGGAAAAAAATAAAACGTATGGATAGAAAACAAATTAATTCATAAATATTTATGATATTTAATAGTACGGTTAAATTAAAAAAGGAAAATTCTTTCCTCAACCCCCCTCCAAATATGCCACACCCCTTCTCCCTCACATCATTTTTTTATTGTTTTTAATTTCATAATTACATTTTTGGTCCCTGAACTATTTTAATTGATTTATTTTATACCTTTTAGTTTTATATTTTTCATTTTACATTTTTATCATATTAACACATATAATTGTATATTAACTAAAATACGTTAAAAAATACTTTTTTAATTTTAACAAGTTACACTATTATAATCGTCTCGTCGATACCTTCAAAATGAACCCAATATTGAATATTTTTTTATTTAATTATATTATTATATGTCATATATTGTACCTTGGTTAATTGATTTTTTTAAAAAGAGAAAATGTATCACATCGAACGTAAGTTTTTAACATAAAGATAATAAATATATTGCGTATTTTTTTTATTCCATTTGTCTTAGTCTTTGATCTTTTGGTAACAACAACGACACCAACCTAAAGTCCCACATTACGCACCCAGTCAGTTATTTCTTCTTGAGATTTGAACACCTGAAATTATTATATTTTGTTATAACTTTCACTTGTACCCGTAAATTAAAATTAACATAAATGTTAGTTATCATAATACGTTAAAAAAATACTTTTTAATTTTAACAAGTTACACCTCATATATTGTACCTTGGTTAATTGATTTAAAAAAATGCATCACATTGAACGTAAGTTCGTTTATTTAATAAATGAATGAACATGAACACAATTTTTTGTTCGTTTAGTTAAATGAACGAACATGAACAATGGTTTCGTTCGTTCATTTACGTTCGTGAACATTCGTTCATTTATGTTCGTTTACGTTTGTTCGTTTATATTTGTTTGTATATATAAATAGAGGGAACTTCTTTTATACCAATCTAGGTCATCCATTATTTTGATCGACGGTTGAGAAATTTCCGGATTTAAGAAAGGTAAAATTATGAATTTGGAAAAAAAACCTAAATACCCAATACATACAGTTTGAAGATTTTACCTAAAATTATGAATTTTTAAAAAAGATTTTGGTCGGGTTTTTGAGCACCCCTATATATAAATATACTTATATATTATAACATTAATGTGTAAAAGCATTAATAAAATTAATTTTTTTTAAATCATTTTTTATACATCCTAAATTTACCCGGTTTTTCATTTTGTTATGTTATTTTTTATGAACTAAATGATGATTAACGGTGGTTGTTTTTTATTCATTGTGTTCGTTCGTTTACGTTTGTTTAACTCTTAATGAACGAACATAAACGAACACGGTATTTTTATGTAATATATTTATGATATATAATAAAATAATTAACTCCAAAAATATTCAATATTGAGCTCATTTCGAAGGTATTGAAGAGACGATTATAATGATGTAACTTATTAAAATTAAAACGTATTTTAGTTAATATACCATTATATGTGTTAATATGGTGATGGTGTAAAATGAAAAATAGAAAAGTAAAAGATATAAAGTAAATTAACTAAATAATTATAGGGGTATAAAATATAAATATATATTAAAAATTAATTAAAAATCACATTTTGGATTGTTGTTGTCGATATTGTGAGAGAGATAGAGGTTTAGGAGGGGGTATGAGTTTTATAGGGGGGTAGGGTTAGCAACAACCTTAAAAAATATTCAATATTGGACTCGTTTTGAAGGTATTGACGAGACGATTATAATGATATAATTTGTAAAAAAAGAAACGTATTTTTTTCATTGCAATTTTGTTCATATACGATTATTTGTGTTAATATGATAATGGTGTAAAATGAAAAATGAAAAAGCAATGGATATAAAGTAAATTAAATAAGTAAGTGTAAGGTTGATAAATGTTATTATACAAAAGATTGTACAATAACCGTTTTAGAATAGTAGTATAGATTATAATAATAACAAAATAATATTATCTAATGTATTAAATTATTAATCTACATATAAAATATATAAAAATTGAATAAAATATTATTATTTAGTTTTAGATATCTACTTTATTGGCCTTCAAATATAGATGTCACATTTATTGACCTCCATTTTTTTTTAATATTTTAGTGTTGGGTTGTAGAGGAAAACACTTTCATTTTTGTGTTTTTTTTTATGTTTTTGGTGTTGGATTGGAGATGGTCTAAGAGCATCCACAATGTTGTTTTTGGGAGGTTTACAAAAAGCAAAAACCTCCTTTTGAGGTTTTTTCACATAGTGGAAAGGTTTTTCATTTGAGGTTTTTCATGAATTTTTTTGTCATAGGTCGTAACTATACGACCTGCTTTTTCGTAGGTTTTTCGTATTTAATCAGTTTTAAATTTATATAATTTTATAAAAGTTTCATACTTAATCAATTTTATTTATTAATATATTTAAAGTAATCATATTAAAATAAAATTATTACATAAATAATATAAATAAATACATAATGAAAGTAATTGTATTTTTATATATTTAAATTAACATCTCAAGTTTGACATATTTATATAATTCTAACATATTTCTTAATGACCCAATTTTTATTTTCGGTTTATACATACTTTTAAGTTTAACATTCTTTAGTTTTTATTTTACATACTTTTATACAATTTTTATATATTTCTTGATAACCTAATTTTTTTTTACATACTTTTAAAATAGCTTTTTTCTTTAATTTTTATTGATTAATTTAGATTTATTTAAGTGGTTAAATGTTTTATAATAATAAATTTATATATATAATATATATTGTATTAATATATTTAAAAAAAACTTATGTAAAATAAATACATAAATAAATTAATAATATTTTCTCGATATAAATAAATATGTATTTGTATGAATTTTAATGTATTTATTTTTATAAATAAGAATATAAATGATATAAAGTTAAAATGATGTGACCCTGAAAAGTTTGAAAAAACAATGAAAAAGCTTGGGTGAGGTTTTTCACATAGTGCAGGTATATAGAGGTTTTTAAGTTGTTGATGTAGCAATAGTGTGTAAGAAAAAAAAACTATGAAAAACCTTGGTAAAACCCATACATTGTGGATGCTCTAAGACCATCTCCAACTCACTACTTAAAACACTAAAATGGAGATGTTTTTCCATCTCCAACCTAACATAAAAACACAAAAAAAAAAAAAATAGAGGTCAATAAAATAGGTCTCCATATTTGAAGTCCAATAAAATAGGTCTCTAAAAATTATATCAATATTTTATTCAACTATTATAATTACATATATGTAGATTAATAAATTAAGTAATAATTTGTATTAAGTTTCGAGACCTCCATCCTCACCATTACAGTAGTAGGATGCATGAGATGGAACCAGGTGAGAACCAAGATGATCCGAGCCAAAATTTTGATATACGTTGCAGGTTTTTTGGGTTACCATCAATTATTAACAAAAGTATGTTGGTCATGGTTTGTGCAGACCTCCATCCTCACCTGTAACACCCAGAATTTCGGTAAGTTTGACCGTGAACCTTATCCTATTTTTGGCATATGTTAGATCATCACCTCGTGAATTTTACCTTGGTTAAAGTGGACCCTTGATCACAAAAACCATAATCGTAAAGTCTAGAGGGGTTGAGTAGCGTTGGGAACGAAATCGAGCCCAGGAGCAGGTTCGGCGATTGTACCCGCGATTATGACACCTTGTCAATATCACAGGTCACAATCGCGAGGGGGTAATACCCCACGATACAAACGGTGCGATTGTGACCAATGTCACTTCGCCTGGCACTCTCGCAGGAGAGGTACCGAGAGCTCCTTGGAGCGGGCGATTGTGACCGTGTCACTCTCGCCGGGTAAGGTCGCGAGAGGGATTTTAGGTATTAATTAGACCTCAACCGACCCAAAACTCATTTATTTCATTCCAGCTTTGTGTAGGGCGATTTTTTTGAACCCTAGGTAAGTCTCATCCTCTCTCTTCATTCATTGTGAGTTAATGGAATCCTAAGATCCTTTATTTCTCATTCTAGGTTGTCAAGTATTTGGTGTGAAGATCTCAAGTTCTCAAGTTCAAGATCTCTTCATCTAGAATTTGCTAGGGTTTAGAATAACCCCATTGTGAGTTCATCCTTGCTTTTCTAAAACTTTATACATATCAAAATGCATTTTAGACTTCTAAATATCTTCTTGTTTACATATTCTTTGTTGGAGAGATTTTGACCTAACTTGGTATTTTGGAGATTTGTAGGGTTTCTTACCATTTTGTAATATAAAGTGTTGATCCAAACTCTCTCAGTGATTTGATAACGACCCTTTTCTATGCTTAGTGAAAATTACGTTTTAGTATGTATTAGTGTTTCACCATCAGCGATCAGACTGAGTCTGTTCAGTTATCGCTGATAGTCTTTCTTATAAACATTTCTATGTATTAGTGTTTCACTATCAGTGATCAAACTGAGTCTGTTCAGTTATCACTGATAGTTCCTAAAGTAAACAACCAACGTAATCCCTGAAGACAAGTCTCGCGTCAACAGATGTTCATAGCTGAATCAAAGACGAGGTTGTTGAACAAAGAGAAGTCTACTAGTGACCTGATGCGGATATCAGTGAAGCAAAGACAACTCTACCAATACGCGAAGGAACATGAGAAAAAGCTTCAGCAATAGCTGAACCTCTTTATCTCTGAACTTAGAGATACTCAGCAATCAAACGATCACAAAGCTTATGCCTCAAGTTTCCTTTTGTCTATCCTTGCACAACCTAGTACGATGTGTCAGAACGGACAAGTCTCTGCAATCATTCGTACAACAACTCTGTCTACTACACTGTTCATGACCCGGCCGAAAGCATGTCTCCCAAAAGTCAGTTTATCAAAGCCAATCTGTGAACGCCACGTGTAAAGTATCCTGCCATGCATTTAATGCATAGGGTATAAATAGGAAGTTCACCCCTTCATCTAAATGAGTGTTTCATCCTTGAACTCAAGATAGAAACCCTTGTTTTCTATATCTCTAAACCCCCATTCTCTGAACTTCTTGTGCAATTAACTTAGTGGTTCTTAAGTTTGTTTAGATTGAGTCTGTCTTAATCTTATTCCGCAACAAACTTGTAAATTGTATTTTGATTCTTCAATAAACAATTTATTAAACTTTAAATTCTGTGTTTGTATTCAACCCCCCCCCCCTTCTACAAACTTGTTTAGCACCTTCGGGACCAACATAAAGAAATAATCCATGTCTTGAACTATAAATATGGATGTTTTCACATTGTGATGAGTAAATATTTAACCTATGGCATTATAGCCAATTTCATGTTTTAATCCAGTTTATGGGTATTTTAGTTGAAAGTGTTATTTGAGAAAATGAAATATATGGGTTAACGTTGTTGAAATCCATGTTCAGTTGTTCACATTAAAAAAGTTTTTACACTCGAAAGGTTTACTTGGTAAGGAAACATATTTGGAAATGAGAAGATGGCCTTATGTTTCATGATTGGGCTTTGTATTTTCTTATCAGCAGTTAACCATAGAAATGAATTTTGGGAATTAAATGGTGTTAAGAACTATATGTTTAATTATAGTTGGTCACAAATGAAATTGTGACAAGTCTAGACTATTACTAGTAGATCCATAGGTATAGAGTCGGCTGAATATTGGGGATAACTCCCGTTTGTAGCTAGTTGAGACATTGGACCCTAGGGTGGCAACTTGGTACGGTTATGTGGGACCGGATACTAGTCATGGGTCGTAAATGTAAATCCTAGTGAATGAGTATGACTAGGATCATTGGGTGCCCTCCCCCACATCTTAGTACAAGCTGGCGTGTTCGTGGCCTTGATCCTAGTATGGTGAGCTCAATAACTTGGAAAGTGGCTTACTTTGTGTTCCACCACAATCCTTGGAAAATCGGGTCTTCCCGTCATCGCAAGATGTATTTTGGACCACAAGGTCTTTATGTGTTTATCAAACTGATTTCAGAGGCAATTGAGGAAAGCAAATTACTTACGTTTGTATTTAAATTTCTTACTAAATTATCGTATAAACTGTATGTTCTCACTAGGCTTTAACCCTAACACTTTTTCTCAAATGATGTGTATAACAGGTTCCTTTAGCGGCAGGTCGTCAAAGGGTTGAGAGAATAGCGTGGACTGTTGAGGGCATTTTTGGATGATAAATATTTTGGAGTCTTGGCGTTTAAAACAATTTACTGAATTTTGGGAATTGGGTTGACAACCTATGTAATCTAGATAGAAATGGTTTAGATTAGTTTGTTGTCAATTTCCCATGCTTCATATACAGGTTTTGTAAACGCATACACTTTTACCCTTTTGGGTGGTTTGCTCCAAATGCAAATGTTATATTGTCGAAATTTCAATTTTTAAAATTACCCGAATTTTTAGGGTGTTACATCACCACACAGACCTTGTGGCTTTTTTATGGGTTACCAGGTTTTGTAGAAACCTCCATCCTCACCTGTAACACCCTCAAATCTGGAAATATCAACTTATTTAAATTTTTCTAAATACATCAATAATTGAATCATCTACAACCACAATTTAGATTCAACTTCAATACACAGACATTCAATCTTTACATACAAACTATAAAAGGACGGGTGCTACCAAAACCCAATAATAGTCGCTATCTCCAACTTGCGGAAGACTTTCCCAATTACTTACTTTAGTGTCTAGCTAAGGCTCTACGCTTCAACTCCCAGCTAGAACCTGATGCACATGCCGACAAATAAAAGGGTTAGGCTTAACGCCTAGTGAGCTCAAGAGTTTTCAACATATATAATTAAATCATTTAGAAAGGAAGGATGCGAATAAAATCATAATCTTTCAAAATGATATGTTTCACTTATGAAAACGACTCGATTACCAATAACGATGCACTTTGTACGAAAGAGGCACCGAGTTAACTGTTAACCAAACCAAACTGCTTTAAAGACGAGGATCTCAATATGAGACGCATTTATGTAAAGTAAACTGGAACTTGCTACAAAGTAAAATAGAGGGCGGACTCCCAATTTTATAAAACACGGTTAACACTTTATAACTTGAAATACCCAACACGGGTGAAACGTGACACACAACCCATAAATCATAGATGAAGATCTATATAATTAAACATCGTCCGGAACACGTCTTTAAACCCAAAACTCACACGACCATAAAATGGACGAGAATGAATACCGACACATGGAAATGACGTGGTCCATGCGAACCTCAGTATACGTGGGAAGAACCCAATATTAAAACCAATCGTTTTCCGTCAACCACTTAAAAACTCCTTTTGGTAAAAATACCACATTACCCAAATAAAATACCACGAATCAACGATGAGGAGATCCGTAAACACCGAGAATAGAGAACACGTAAGTAGGTCGTTCACGCGACTTCCTTACATGTCCTCTAAACGTTTCCATCTTGGGTGGCGAGAACACGTGAATGGGGACACCCTTGATGTTGTTGGATTTCACCACGAACCCCGGACTTAGTTCCCATGCCATACCAGACATCACAACCTCAATCCGAATTACTGCCTCTAGCCCTACTCCGTCGAGTTCCACCCCAAGGACTTACGGGCGCGGGTGCCTATCCAACCTAGACGAGTTACACCTCAACGGCTCGTGCTGCTTATTGCCTACTCGCTAGCAAACCCGAGCGGTCACTAAAAGTAACCCAAAACCTCCGTCCTTACAAGACCAACAGAACTTACGTGCCTATGGATCCATTACAACACTGTCTAACGTTACATGACTCCAATTGGATGACCACACACCCAAAACATGTAACTCACCAACGATACGAAATTAATCGTCATCTCAGTCAAAACCCCCGCTGGTTATGACTCCGGACAAACGTCCACACGACTCGTTTAAATCAAAACCCCCGCTGGTTAAAACTACGGACAAACGTCCACACGACTCGTTTTAAATCAAAACCCCCGCTGGTTATAACTCCGGACAAACGTCCACACGACTCGTTTTAAATCAAAAACCGAGCCAAAGGCCCAACGCCTTACATAAATTTCCAATGAAAGCCTTTGTACATAAAAACACGTTTAGCCGACTGACAAAGACACAACGGTACCAAAAGTGTAAAAATAACACAAACTCAACATTGATTGCGGCAAACCATTTCCCAAATAAACTCTTTACTCTTATTTCCCAAAATACCTCGCGACACAGTCATGCACATTTTCCAAATAGACGTAAGTACAAAATCATGTAAATGACATTTACATCAAATGGACTCCATTTATATAATGTACGTCAAAGAAACATATCAAAATGCTTTATTTGTCAACAAGCCCAAATTCACCAAAAATGCATGATTCATGAGTTTCTAAAGACGGATATAACCAAATACTCAACTTATCAGTAGTTAACCATTTCATGTAAAACACTTTAAAATAAACATTTTGGCATGTACACCGTTTTCACAAATCAACTTGAACTCACCTTGCTAGATTTAGGCTAAATCTAGATTTTCCCCCAACTAGAGCTCCTTTGAAGAGCACTTGGATTCTCAAGACAAAACTTCCAAAACCTAAATCCATACATATTCAACCATACATAAACATAATCAACCACAAAGAATCGTTTCCCAAACCATGAATATGAATACCTCAACTAATACCAAAACCCTAACTTCCATAACCGAAGAGAATAGAAGATTACCTTAACCCAAGCTTGAATCCACCAACCAAAACACTTCTAGTTCACCAAAATGATCACAAATCTCCAATATATGAAAGGAAGCACAAAGGGTGGATGAAACCCTAGAAAACTTGGTGAAGGAGATGAAATGGGAGAGATGAAGAGATTACCACCAAAAAATGCTCTTGTATTCTCCAATAGACCCCCAATCTATTGCTAGATCATTGAAGAGCTCTCAAAAACGAAACTGTAGCAACTTGAATCACCCAAATTGGAGCTCTGGATCAAAAGATATGAAGAAATGAAGTTTGGAGCTGAAAATCGGGTTTTTGATCGACCAGGGGGTTTCGCGGGTTATGCCGCGACCTTAAGTCGCGGCATAAGTCGCCCTTGTTCCCCTAAGTCGCGAGATTGCCCCTAAGTCGCGGCACAACTCGCATAACACACTGTTTGTCCGATTTTCATTCTCGTTCACTGTTTTGGCCATAACTTCTTCGTTATAGCTCCGTTTTCGCTCCGGAAAGAACCGTTGGACTCGTAATTGAATCCTTCATACATCTAGACTATAAAATCTAGAATTCAAGTCCAAGATTAAATATCTTATTTTTCCTTGATATATCGGTTTCTGTATTTACTTGAAGTGATACCTTTCGAAAGATCGGGGTGTTACATCCCCGATCTAAGATCCCCCACTTGCAAACCCTCTTTTTTCCCATTTTATGTTATCCATCACATCGAATGTTGATAGTTGCTTCTAACCACCGCTCCAACCACAACGTTTGAAATGAAAACCAGAAGATCAATCAGAATAAACAGTAGGAAACAGTATACGCTTAACAAAATGTGAGGTTCAATTCTTGTTTGTGATTATACACAAAATTGGAACAATGATAACAGCCGAAAGAACTGTCGCTGCACTTGCCGGAGGCACCATTTTCCGATGAACTACGCTTGCGTTTCAAACAAGATGAACAACATAAAGGAGGTTTACCACAGACTGAGAGTTGTTTGTGGTTGAAAGCTTTGGTCAACGACGATATAAACGACAGAGAAGGTTGGGCTTCGACCTTTGCTTGGATATGAAGGTTTCTGTCGTGGGTGGGGTATTGTTGGAGTTTTCTTATTGTAAAGGGTGGGGTATCGCCAGAGGTTTTCTGTAACACCTTAAAAATTGGGTAAATTTAAAACTTAAAAATTCGGCAATATGACGACTAAAATATGAAGGTTTATAAACCCTGCGAATGAGAATGACTAAAACCCAATAAAGTTGGGGTAGTTGCATCAATATAGTAGCGGAAAGATAAGATATAATACACAACAACCTATTTAATCTGGGACAGTAATTAAGACTAGATTAAGGTGGATGTCGCTATGTCTCCAAAATGCTCTTCTCACAAAATTCCCAAAAGCTCAGTCCTTCACGAATCCTAGGTGCACGACCGGCGAATCAAGGTGCCCTAGGCACACCACTAGTTGTACCTGTGAGCCAATAACCACCAAAGCAAGCGTTAGACCAAAAGTCTAGTGATATAATAAAGGTATGACAGTTTATACTTTAAGCAAATACAACATAATTAATTGTTACCGATACACCCAAAGGGTTGAACCAACGCCAACCTTCAACTGGGAAAAGATATTTCACACCTGAACAAAATACACAAGAGATATCTCTTGAAATACGGGGGAGACCCGTTTCCATCTTGGGTGACGAGAACACGTGAATGGAGTCACCCGAGATGTTATTGGATTACACCTCATGTCCCGGTTCTAGTTTCCATGCCATAAAAGACACCACAATTGTAACATCCTAAAATTTAGGGTGAATTTAAAACTTATAAAGTTGGCTATATAACGTCTATAAATGGTAGAAACCAATCTACCCAAAAAGGGAGATCCAATAACCTGTAAGATAAGAGTATAACAAACTAAATCAATGTATGTCAACCCAACACGGGGAACCAAGTATGGCTATTACAACCCAAGAACAAATAAAGAATACAATTCAACAACCTAGTAATCTAACTTGTGCAAGCAAGATTAATGTCGGGTGTCGCTATTCTTCCAAAAGATATAATCTCTATACTTCAAATATTGGTCACTAAGTCATCAAAAAGACCGCTCTCGACCCCAAGGTCGTCCTCTCAATCCCGACGAGTCCCACCGCTAGAGTGACCTGCCATACATGACAATCAAAACAAGTGTTAGGCTAGAGCCTAGTGAGAACATATAAGCGGAAAATAACTTAAACAATAAACCCGATTGAAGTCATGTAGCCGATCTATCCGTGAGCTAAATCAAAACAAATCTAATAAACCATTAGCATTTAGTAAAATACTAACAACAGTTCAAACCACATAGCGAGCTCAACTACTCCAAGTCTATTGCTCGAAAACATCAAGTCAACCACTCTATGTCTATTCTTGAGAGTTCCAAAACAGGGGAACTCAAGCACAATGGGATTACACCTTACTGTCCATGGGACGCTGCCCGACCGTATAGGCCCACACCCTACTTACCATGGAGCCCAATGCCTATCCCGTACCAAGGGTAACCAAATGTCCAGACGAGACATTGGGATACCGTGCCTATGGATCCATTGCACTAAACCAAATACCAAAACATGCTAATACAACCATATTTAATCATGCATGTAATCCATGAAACCAAATCCCAAATATAGGAGTTACTAACATGGGCTTATCTCACATTGATTAAGGAAGCTTTGTAAACACAACCCCATCAATGATAATACAATAAAATCCTGTTTCAAAAGCCAACATGTCCATTAATTAGTTTAATACATAAAATATTCCCAAAACCCTAGTTTTCACTATAGGTGTTATCAAAATTCCAAGTAACAAATATTAGTTATCAAATGAGTGGGTAAACATGGAAATCATTAGTTTATTTAAAACACCATCCCATGAAAACCTTGTTTAAGCCAACAACCATAATATCTCCAAAATCCATAGTTAGGTCAAAACACAACAAAACCCAAATGTGATTAGGAGGCAAGGGTAAGTTTATAAACACATAAACCCTAGCATTTATATTAGAGAAATGATCAAGAAAACTCACCTTAGATGATTCCAAGGAAATCCAAGGTTACGACACTTGAGGGTAGAATTTAGAAGGAAACTTGGTATTTCAACCACAAGATCTTAATCACCTTCACCAACCTAAACAACCCAAGTAAATGCAAGTAAGATACCCATTAGGTAGCATTGAATGAAGAGAGAGTGGAACCCTACCTTAAACCTTCTCCAAAATCTCACCACAAGAAACTCCAAACTGAATAAATGAGCTCAAAATCGGACAAAAAGGCATTTAAAGCCCTGAGGCCTGATCGCGACAGTGCCACGCGATAGTGACATTGTCACAATCGCGTGTCACAATCGCCCGGATTATCGACCTCTCAGTACAATCCCTGCGATAGTGCCACACGATAGTGACACTTGTCACAATCGCTGGTCACTATCACGCCAACCTTCGAGCCCGTGATACAATCCCCGCGATGGTGCCCTATGAGAGTAACCTCTGTCACAATCGCAGGCACTGTCGCCCCAGGTGTACCGAATCCAAATTTCACCCGACTTGACCAAAATGTGCGCGCGATCAAACGTACAACTCGATAAATGAAATTATGATCAAAATAAGAGCATACCAAAATCGAGGGTGTTACAACAATCCTCAAACCGTTTATGCTTTTATTGCCTACTCCATCGAGTTACACCTCGAGGACTTACAGATATTATTGTCTATCCAATCTAGACGAGTTACACCTCAAGGACTTGCGTCCCTTATTGCCTACTCGCTAGTGACCAAAATGGCCAACAATTATAACCAAGTATGTCGTGCCATCTAAATCCTTGTGCACAAGGAAATAGACCTTAAGTTCCACATCATGATCATAATCAAGCAAAAGATATGATTCCAAATTCAAGCATTTGACATTCAAAGATTAAGAATTAAGAACAAGAATCTAGAGAGAGAAAGTAGTCACAAGTCTCTTAGTCATATATATCACAAAGACATTACAAGACTTTGACTAACTTTTGTTAAAATTGTCCGTTAGCTCAAGGGTATTTTGGTCCTTTTCGATTTTATTGATTTTCTATTAGTAATTTAAATACATTAATAAATAAATATATTATTATTATTAAATTTAATAAATATATTAAAATTAGGAAATCTTGCCCCCTTTCTCGGTGACCTTCTCCCCCTGCCCAATGCTCCGATGACTCTGTATGCTTCCAAGACCTCCCTGGCAACCTCCGTTTCCTTTTGGAAATCAACGAATTTCCCCGCCAAAGCACCACCATTGAACCCTCCTACCGTCCACCTCCCTCTGTCTCCCTATTTGAAATCCAAGCAACGACGACGCCAAAATACCACCGCAGAACCCTCCTACCACCGACGTGTTTTTTCTTCCTTTTTCTCTCTGAAATACCAATCAACTTAGAAACCTCTATTGTTGCTTCTTCTTCTCCTTCCTATTTGATTCAACACCTATAAAAGTGTAATTCACTCACCTATTAATGGCATCTAAACCCGACGCCCCGACCTGGTGAACCCTTCAGCCAAAACACCTACTCCGATCATCTTCTCCGGCGTGCCGAAATCAGAACCAAAATTCTAAAATAAACCCATATCCAAAATATAAAATAAACATATCTCAG